>JAKSZP010015949.1:0-149431 GCA_022478985.1 Massospora cicadina | reverse complement strand
AACGGCTGCCGTTTCATTGAAGAGGTGTCAACCGAGGGTTTAATGGCCAAATCCCCTATAAATTCCCTAGGATTCACTCTAATAAAAAATTGAAATTAATATAAAACATTATTAGTTTTATTGTAGCTTTAGTAATAGTTAGAATATCAACATCTAGCGTAAAGATTTCATCTCAAGAATATTATTGCATAAGGCAATAATTGGTAGATTCTTAGAGAAAATTAGAGATCTGAGTGGGGATCTAAAGATGATAGGAACTACGGCTAAGGGATTGCTGCCAACTGTGTGTTGGGCTGAAGGAGACTGCCATCAGAGAATGTTAACAAAGATTGAGTGGACAGGATTACAGGGAACGAATTATATGAGTACAATATCAAGTGTTGATCAGAAATACCGGCTAAAGCGTTGGGTCTGAAAATAACTCTAACTCAACTACGGATAATAGTCATCATACTATTATCAAATTATATATATTCTTACAACGTGAGATGCACGAGGAAACTGAACCTGGTCAGTAGAAAGATTACTAGGGTTGACCTCTGATAAGCAATAAAACAGAGTAAGTTTTTACAAATGATAAGCATGCTCCTCTGCATACCTTTCAACTGGGTGATCTAGTCCTTTTTTATCATGATCAACTGTTAGACGCAATAAAAAATAGGGACCAATTATCCAAGACCTAAAAAGTTGTTTATAAATGAGGAATTGAACACAATATTTTGGAGGTCGCTCAGGGAACTGAGTTAAATTAAGTACACAGTCGGATTTTGGCCCTTCACCTCCTATCCCAAGATCTAGAAGGGGGCGTTATCAGGATTTTTGCTCAAATTGAAGAACTAAGTATATCTGATTTTGGGGTTCAAACCTGATCAAAAGATTAGGTCAAAACTTCTGTCAGAACAAGTCCTAAATTAACTTCATTGAAGCATCCTGACATCAGGAATTAAACCTAATCTATGTTCTCAAATACTGTTTGCCAAAAAGTAACCAGAATATTATAGAATCCTTAGATGAAAATTAATATAGATCTTGGCTTAAAAAGCGCATGGAGATTTTTCCCTGAGAATAATTCCCTAGTCCCATATATATTTCTGTTCATGTGAGTTAAAGATTACAGTTTTTTCCCATAAACTTTGGATTTTTTATTTACTAGTGAAGAAATATCTGTATATGACACTAGAGGAGTTTTCCCCTTGAGTGATGACTTTTTAAAAATGTAAATCATTTTAAGTATACATTTTCTCAGCCTTTAGTTGTCCTGTACTTAATAGGGACAGTTGTCTTTTATCCCTTACGTCCTGAAACATGAATACCCCCAGGAGATCATTAGTGATCATGAGCCCCAGTTCATGTCTGAATTTTAGTAAGAGTTGTTGTTGAAGATTTGACCTACTTCAGATGGTCTGGTCTTTTTTTAGCACTAGGTGGTCCCAACCTAAGATGTTCTGGTTCTTCTTCTAAGATAAGTCAGAGTTATGAACGCCTATTATATGGAGACAATAGACCAGATGGCATATTTATTAAAATACAAGTTCCTTATTAATAAATCTTTAAGGATGTAATTTCATGTCGTTAATATGTACAATGACTCTTTTCCTTGATCTTCAGATTAAAATAATTTCTTGACAAATACAACGAAAAGGTATCCAATAAAACATGTTTTTATATTAAGCTATCAATCAACTATTAAACTATAAGATTATATTATTTTAATTGTCTCTAAATTAGTAATAATTTATAGGGTTTGATGTTTCAAAGACCTTTACCCATACCATCTAGTACTAAAAAAGACCTTTACCCATGATAACTCACCTCACACCGCCACTTAACCAGCAATTCATGATGAAGGTCTTTAGAGGGCTACAAACTATTAAGAGTCCTGCTGTAACCCAGCTGAGTCTCATGGACATTGTTCTACTAAAATTATTTCAAGACAGCGTTTCCTCTGATGCGTCAAAAATAGCTAAATCATTGCTCCTCTAATTCAACTGTAGCACATACCAAGGCAGTTGTCAGCGTTACAGTTCTCTAGACTGTCGCTGAGGTCCAAAGGTGGCTTAAATCTGTAAATTCACAAAAAGGTCTAGAAGGAAAAGGAAAATGGGTAGAATACCAAATATTTTATTAGAAAAAAGGTTTCAATATATATAGGGTGAGTGAGGACATGGTGCCTTGAGGATCACCACAGCCCCATCCATTCAGGATCTTTCCTGGTCTTCTGGATTGACTGCCTTGTGGGCATCCTCAGTGTATTTCGCCACCCACATGTCCAAATCGGTGGAAATGCCACTCCACATGACTCAGGAATTTGGGATGAGAATCTTGCAGTCTTTTTTATTTGGATAGGTTTGAGAGTCAACTCAGTATGGCTCAATTAAAAAGTGGGGAATTCAATTTGTTCATTATCTCAAATCTCAAAGATGCCCCCATCAAGGTCCTGTTGTGGGGGGTATACAGCCAAAAGAACCAGCCATGCACCCAATTGACATTGGTCCCCTGGGTGACATCAGCAATGGAGTACTCAGACTTCAACTTATGAATGACCTTATAGGGTCCAGACCAAAGAATTTCTAGCTTATCTTGTTGGCCTCCAGGTCAATGGTGATAGAAGAGAACAAGGTCATCTAATTAAAAAGTTGTTAAGGAGGGTCAGCCGAGATTAAATTGGGATGTCTCTCTTCCTGTAGTGGTGATGATTCCTTGTGTGGCTAAAGCTTGAAGATGGACAATTTCTTCAGCTAAGGCCCTCATAGTTACTTTGGAGTATTCAGTTGTGGAGGTCTTGCAATGGCTGGATGCTACTTGGTAGTTGAGGTGCACGCCTATATAGGGCTTCAAAAGGGGATATCTTAATGGCTTGGTGGTAGCTTACCTTATAGGAAAGCAAAGCGCTGGGTAGTTAGTGGTTCTAACGATCAAGATCTGAGGCGGCCAACTTTTATAAAATGGAAATAAGAGTTCCATTAGCACATCTACCACCCGTTAGTAGAGGGGTGGTAAGGGGCAGCGAAACTCTGGGTAGTGCCAAATAGCGAGGTAAGTTATTATACTACCTGTGTAATGAAATTCAACCCATTGTCTGAAAGTAAGGTTTGTGGACACCCATTCTGTGTGAAAATGGATTGAACAAGGAATAGGGCTATGGCTTTGGAAGTTGCAGCTGGGACCGAAATCTCTTCAACCCCCTTGGTTATGTGGTCCACTGCTAGTTTAATATACTTATGGCCATGAAGCCCAGTGGGAAGAGGTCCCACCACATCAATGCTAACTACATTGAAGGGCTCAGATGGGGTGACAACCAAAGGTTGGAATTGAGGGTTGGCTCAGTCTTAATATCGGCAAGCCATACATTCCTCCAAGACCTCTTGGATGGTTTCTAACATTTGGTCCACGTAGCATCTTGACTTCAGCCATTCATGAGCCTTCTTAACTACCCCTTGTCTTACAGTATAATGGACTATAGAATAACATTAGTTTGGGATGAGGAGAGACACAAGGGAGTCACTTCTTATTGGCCTTCTTGTAAAGCAGCACAATTTTAAATTTAAGTGCCTTGAGCCAACCTTCAGAGTTCACCTTGGACCTCAGGAGCTTCCAACTCCCACTGATCAGGTCGGCCTATTAGATTGTATAGCCAGACCTCCTCGTGGGTCAAAGCTGCTAGCACTGGCATCCTGGAGAGGCCATCAGAATTTTGGTAAATCATGCCTATATGATGGACTATAGTGAAATTATAGCTTTGTAGTTGCAAAGCCCACCTGGCTAGTCGACCATCTGGGTACTTCATTTGCTGGAGCCACCAGAGCGAGGAGTGGTCAGTAATTATAGTAAAGTAATTACCGTAGGGATAAGTCTGAAAATATTTGATGGTTAGCAAGATAGCCAGGCATTCCCTCTCAGTAACGCTGTAGTTCCATTCAGCTTTACTCAGCATCTTACTAAAATAGGCCTCAGGATGGTCGACTTGGTTTTAATAATGTTGGGATAGGATAGCCCAATGGCAACATCGCTTGTGTCCATAAACAACAAGAGGGATTGGTCAAAGCGCAGGTGGACTAGAATGGGTTTAGTACATAGAGAAGTTCTCAAGGCATTAAAAGCCTGTTCTTGCTCAGGCAACCATTCGAAAAGCACATTCTTCTGCAGGAGGTAGAACAGTGGCTCGGCTAGGTCAGCAAACTGGGGGATAGTTTAATGATAATAAGCCCACCATGCCTAAGAAATACCTGGATGTACCTTAAGCTTTTATGTGGCGTGACATTTTCTTTATGGTGTCAATCTTTTCCGCTATAGGTTAGATGCCATCTTTGGAAACCTTTTGTCCCAATAACTCCAGTTCAGATTGGAAGAAAGAGCATTTCGAAGGTTAAAGCTTTATGTAAGCCTTTCATAGCTTATTGAAGTCTTCTCTGAGATGCTTGATGTGCTCATTAAAGTTCATGAGAAGACTGTAATGTCATCTAGGTAGATGAGGACGCATGAAAGCTTCAATTAACCAAGGATCTCGCCCATGGCACGTTTGAAATTGGATAGGGCTTTACAAAGGCCCTGGGTCATTCTTGTGAGCTCAAATAGTTTTTTTGTTGGCTAGTAGAGTGCACTTAGCTCGATATCAAGGGGCGAGCTCAACCTGCCGATATCTTCTGGCAATGTCCATGGCAGAAAAGTACTGGGATCTTGCAAGCAGACGGAGGGAATTATCAATTTGTGGCAGAGGATAACTAGTTTTCTTGGTGATGAAGTTGAAGCATTGGTAGTCTATTACCACCTGGTGGCTGCCGTCCTTCTTCTGAACCATTAGAAGAGGAGAGAGTTAAAGGCTGTTTGATGGTACCAGGAGTCCAGTGTTGAGTTGTTGTTTGAGATCCACTGACACCTGGGCTTTTCAACCTTGTTTTTTTGGTGATGTCAGGACCAGAAGTGGAGCGTCCCCAGTTTTCACATGATGTAAATCTCCTTTCATTCTTACAAAGCCATAGGTCAAAACCAAAAATAGGTCCAAATACTCCTCCAACAACTCTTGCACTTTGTGTTGTTGGTCATCCAAGAGGTCCTTGCTGATATTGGTGTTGATCAGTCTGACCAATGGAGGTGTCTCCAAGCTGAAATCTCTTAAGTCCCCATTAAAAATTTACTCTAAGTTGATTATCAGCCGTCAACCCAGTAACCTTTTTACTGCACAGGTTCAATTTTCTCATGCACTTCGTCACGTTGTATAGAATGTCATAATCAATAACATAAGCCTGCAATGGTTCTGTTTTTCAAGTTTTAACGATGGAATACTATGTATGTTTGTGCGCTGAATCCAAAAATGACCTAATTTTTTCCCATAACGTCAGAATTTTTTGCAAATCTCAATTTGCTAAATGTAGTACATGTCAAAAAATATCACAAATATGAAACTTAATGAAAGAGTGGAATAGGTTTGTTTTGTATAAGAGATATTATTTTGTGGCTTATAATAGATATAATATAATAGAATATAAAAATATAGAAAGATAGAAATAAAAAACTCATGATTTTAGTCATTGTGTTGACATCTTTTTGGACCAGCCATGCTCTGTTTCAACTTTTCCATGTATATGCTCTTCTAAGATCATCTTGCTGCAACATCCAACAATAGTCCACCATCATTGTAGTATTCCATCTTCCTTGGTAACGCTTTTCCATTTATTTGATGTCCTGATGAGTTCTCTCACCTATCTCTTCACTAACAGCACCCAGATTTTCAGGAAAGTAGTCCAAAATGTGAATGTAGGAAATGAACCTTTAAACTCATGGAACATCCTAAATTTTGGTACTTCTGCAGCATAGTCTCAACAATAGACTTGAAATTTGGATCCATCTTGTTGGCCATAAACTTGGTTACTATGTCTTTAAAGTTGACCCAGGCTCCTTTTTCAGCAACTTCCATTTCTTTTTCAAAATTCCATCTTTTTAAAAGTTTTCTTATGTCTGGACCCATATAGACATCCTCTTTTAGTTTTTCAATTGACCAAGCTGGAAATTTGTTACAAATTTACTGAAATGTTTACCATCTTTTGGTAAGGCTTTCACAAATTGCTTCATCAAGCCTAATTTAATATGTAGAGGTAGAATGAGAACTTTTGTCAACTCGAAGAAAGGTTTTTGGAGCACCTTTTACTCCAGATTACAATGAAGCTTGTTGTGGCCAATCTTTCTGTTTCCAATGATTTTCCCTGTCTTTGCTATCCCGCTCACATAAAAAAAGGAAACTTTGTGTACCCACCTTGCTGTCCAAGGATCATCAATATTACTTTAAGATCACCACATATGATCCACTTGTAATTGTCATAATTAGTCTTCTTGAGACCAAATTTTTCAATTACTGTACTGTTCTTTTAATTGTGCAAAATGCCCTATGGGTATTGATGCATACCTTTTTAATGTTGTGAAGCAAGAAAAGTAAGGCTTTATTTCAACAAATTGATAAATGTTCCTAATCCGTGCTTTCATACAGAATGTTAAATGTCTTAAACAGGTCAAACACAAATTGCAGAATACTAAGTCTCCCTCTAAAAGGTGTGGAATAAAATCTTTTTCTCTGTACCTGAACCAGGAAAACGAAGCACCAGATGTTAGTAAATTATTTTCTCTAAGCCGTGATCCAATAAATTCTAAACCTCTTGGTCAGATGAAAGTTGCAAATCAAATTGTTCAGTTCAGTTTGTGTAAATGGTTGCGGAGCAGAATTGCCAGGTTTGTTCTTCTATCTTCATTATTTTTGGTTTCTTCATTTGATTCATATCTAGACCATCAACTTCAGGTAAATTTTCTGGTTGCATAGGCAATGGCACATCTGGACCATGAGGGACAGGACATAAAGCTGGTGGCAGATTTATAGGATGATGTTCTTTTTATTCTTTACATTGAAACTGTTAACACCAGGTGAAACAAAAGTAACAATCACTATGATTTTGTGGCTCTTGTCAGACCATTGGAATGCCAAATCTTAAAGCATTTTGTTCACCCTTTGACTATCATCTCAGTGCTTTAACACACATATAGCAAACATAGTGGGCTGTCCAAGTTTTATCTTGATATCCTAGTTTTACACCAAAATACGTGAGATACACTTGTCGCACAAATGATGTTATATGTCTTTTTTGCATTGACACCATTAACTCACCTTAAATGTAACAAAAGGAATCTGCAGACTTTTTACAGCCTCTTGACGTCATTTCAAAATCTATGTTTGCTTTTTAGCATATATCCACTGACACAAACACTCTTTATTGTGGAGGATACATACCAACAGTTGTTCCAACACTGACAGTTGAAATGTACACTATGTTTAATGAGAAAATTGCTGCCATCTGCCAGTTTTTGATGTCAACGATTAGTTTTCATCATAAACTGACAGATGGCAGTATTTCTATGTATATAAATCTGTCAGTACAGCTTATATTTGCGATAATTATGATATATAACACATTTGGATGGTCCAAAAGAATGTTGACACAATGACTAAAATTGTGAGTTTTTTATTTTATATATTTCTATTTTTCTATATTCTATTATATCATGTCTATTTTGTTCAATATAAACGTTGAACCTCTACTAAGTTAGAAAAATTTTTGGTGTGGTATATTTGTCCCAAGGTTGACTCACCTTGAATACTTTTTTTATTATATTATGCCTATTATAAGCTGCAAAAATATACAGTTTATACAAAGCAAATCTATTTCACTATGTCATTAAGCCTCATATTAGCGATAATGTTTGACCTATACTACATTTTAAAATTTGCTATTTGCAAAATATTCTGACTTGATGGAAAGAAACTAAGGTTATTAATGGATTCAGCGCATAAACATACATAGGAATCCATCATCAAAACTTAAAAACATGATGCAACCAAAAAAATGCAGGCCTTTGTAATAGTATGGAGACTATTATCCATAGTTGAGATTAAACTATTATTCAGCCCAACGCTCAGCCAGTATTTCTGATGAAAACAATCTTGAAGTCATACTTGTAGGATTCGTTCCCTATACTCTTGTCCACCCAATCTTTGTTAAGATACCCTAGTGACAGTCTCTCTCAGCCCAACACACAGTCAGCAGCTAGCCCTGATTGTGGTTCCTTCATCTCTAGATCCCAGCTTGGATCTTTACTCTTCTCTCTGAGAGTCTTCCAATTAATGCCTTCTGCAATAATATCCTTGAGATAGAACGACACAATAGAAGCTGATAGTCTAACTATACACTAAATTTGATAATAAAACTGTAGATTATCATGCTTTTGTAGATATTGTTTTTATTATAGTAAATCCTAGGGAATTATATAGTAGGGGATTCAGCTGTCTAACCCTCTGTTGACACCTCTTTGATGAAACAGCAGTCACTTCCATTTAATCAACCTTCCTCGTCTTGGCAGCGATGGTCTTCCCATCCTGGCTATGATTCCATCATTGGACATCCTCGAGACCTCAGATGGAAAAAGTTAGAAAACGTGTCCCTAATGTTTTCCTCTCAATCCAAGCAAACCAACCATAATTGGCTAGCAACCTGCTTAGGTAATGGGACTTATCACCCATTATGGCAGGTCACTCATCAACCAATAAATTCGCTTTTGCGGGGGCATCACTCGCCTTGCAACTTGCTACTCATTCCCAATCATTCAGTGATGAAACCTGACCGATCCCAATTGGTACTTCTGATAGTTAATCACTATCAGATGCCCCTATTTTGTCAGCAACTCTGCCCAATGAGATCTTAGGTATTCATCCAGATCGATCCCCAATGGATACAACCAGGTGAATATCCCAAAATCCCACAAATGTAGTTCCTACGAAACTCAGGCCAACCAATTTTTGATTCACTTCACCTTAGGAAATTTTCCCCTCAGCGATACTAGGTAATCTAGCAGGCTGGGAATATGGGCAAAAATCCCAACATCCCCAAGGCTTTGGACATCAGCAATAGCCTCCACTTGTAGAAAGTGGACATAATTGGCAGGACTGTTTGGACCTACTATTTTGGGCTTATCAGTAAAGTTTGCCAACAACACTGATATAGATCTGTCATAATCTGCATCTAGGATCCCCGGGAAGGTTAGCACCTCCTTTGTGGATGGGTTATCTAGGCCTCAGATTTCCAGTAGGTATCCTAAGGGGATGTTGACATGGACCTGGGTGTTGGTAATGAATTGGGATTTGGAGTATGGTAGTCGCCCTAGGTAAGTAGAATGGCATGCCCTCTTGCCCATCAACAGCAGGAGGGGTAGTCAGACTAAAGAGCCTCTAATGTGATATTTGTGCCAATCAATTCATCTTCACTATATTAAAAAGGCTCAGGCTTTAAGTTTAAGTTATATAATTGCAAGGGTCGCAAAGATCAGAGGGACCCAATGCCATAATAGGGATAGAAAGCCGCCATCATAATGGAGTACAGCCAAATAGTCTCAAAGAAATTGAGTCCTGAGGAGCAGGTCATAGATAGGGTTATTTAGAGCAACACAGGGTGTTTACAGCAAGCTTTCCAAAACGTAATTTTAGAGAGGAATAAGCTCCTATAGATTGGGTACCTTTGGGGCCAGTCGTGCCATACTCCATATAGTGTGACATATTCAGAGCAACCTTGTTGCACTTCATTAATTTGGATGATAAGACATTCATGGGGGAGCCTCTGTTGATTATGGCAAGGACAGATATTTTATGAGCTTGAACTGTGACCTGGTTAACCAAACTTTAAACTGGGGCAGCAGCGTAAGGAACATAGGAGAGTCAACAGAAGAAGGCTAAGCAGTATCACTTTCTTTATTATAAATTGATAATAAAACTTCTCCTCTAGATGCAGTAGCTCCAGGTTCATTCAAGGTTATGAAGGATTATTGAGGCTGGGTAGGGATGTCAGCATGAAGCGCCTCGTCCTTCATGCTAACTGCCCTTTTCCCACCTCCTCAGAAAGTCGCTTCCAGCTGGTCTTTGCATAGTTTCTGAAATTATTACAGTAAATGCATCAAAGTTAAGGATTTTTCTGGTTTTCATCCACATGAACTCTAGGATGGTTAGAGGGGCCTGTAAATGTAGCCTTAAAGTTTAGAGTTGACGGTAGGATCTTATTAAGTGCCTCCTTGATTTCCTGATACATGTAAACCCATTCTTCTGCCCAATCATATGCACTTGAACCTCAGGGTAGGATCCCAACGCAGAAATGACAGCGTTAATAGCATCATCCAGGGTGATACGATGTGTAGTGACTAAGGGTTGTGCTTGAGCGTAAAAGCAGTTGGAAAACTCCATGGGGCTTTCTCATTTATTCTGTCAGATATCCATGAACGCCTGTTTTTGGTTGGCCAAAGTTTTAATGCTGCTGAACTCTTGGATTAAGGTGGCACAGACCTGTTCTCAGGTGGTGCACTCCTTAAAATAAGGGGTCATGATCTCCCAGGGAGTGCTATCTAGGCAGGAGTGGATATGCTTTACCTTCTGCTGATTGGCGGCCTCCTCCATGGAGGATCTCATATGCATACAGAAAGGAGGCAATGCTCTCCTGGATGGGGTGAACCTTTCTTCAAAACTAGGTTTAAAGTTAGTTACAAGATGAGTGGAAAGGATGTTAACACCAGTAATGGGTGCTAGTATCAAGATCTCAGTCTCCTCATAGTTGCGGTGGCCCTGCTGTCTAGCCATCATCATAGGCCCTCAAGGTCCTCTTGAATATCATCCCAATTTTGGTTGAGGAGGAAATGGAAGCCTTATTTGTGAATTTCTCCTTTAAGGATTGAATGTCAGCGCCCTGAAGGCAAAGCTGGCTCTTGAGGGTAGTCAAACAGGTTTTCAACCCTCAGTAAGTTTGTTCAAGCTAAGAGATGTAAGTATTGGTAAGTTTGGTGAAAGCACTTAGGTTGCCCATTTTGTCTTACAGGTAATCAATGGAGACTCTAGGGCCAAGGGGGACTCCACCCTCTAGGAGTTTGCATCCCAGAGCTACATTGTAAATTTGATCCTGTAGGGCGGCCAAGACTGTTATCAAGTCCTTTTACCATGGGTCCTCAGGGCCATCAGAGGTGGGAGCTGAGGGACTTGGGGGCCAGGAGGTCCACAGGGACCCTCTGGCCTTTTGGGGCCTTCAGGCCCCTAGGCCCTTCAGAACCTTCACTCCTGGAGGAGTAGTTGCAAGAGGCCAGCTCCTGATATTGTCGTTGTAGGGCTCATACCAGATCCTCGACCTGAAGAAGGCGCTGATTCCAAGTTGCCTTAAAGAGTTAAACTTTCTGACGCAGCTCATCCTCAAGGTAGCCAGAAATCCCGCTATCTTACACCACAATTTGATCTCAGCCCTTGTTGATCAACCATCAGTTATCAATAATAGCCTTGCAGTTGTCATGAACAAAGTGAGGAGACTGCATTATAAAAATCGATGATGTGAGTGTGCAGTGCCTGGGTGAGCCCCAGTTGTCAGGAGACCTCTTGATGGTGAAACCCAACTAGTTGGAGTAGATGATGAATAGCTGGGTGAACAATGTTGCAAAGGTAACATTTGGGACCTAATGTGAGTTCTCCTGCCGGCAGATGGGATACGTCATAGGTCCCACATGGTAGAGGGAATGGAAGAGGCATTAAAATGGCTGGAGAAGGCACCCTAGGAATAGATGCGATTTATTAATTGTTGGAAAACATCGTTAAGGTTCTCACACTGAAATTAATACTGACTTCCATCAATAGAAGGCAGGGAGAACTGAATGCGGCCCTAAATTCTAACCTCTCAGGTTGTACAGGTGGTATTCCATATTTCGAGGTACTGACCCATTGGGCAACGCTTCTTGACTGACCTGTGTATTAGTCTTCAGGGCTACTATTTTCCATTGTTTGTGATAGACATTTTCACTTAGAACAGCTTGGAGTCCCCTATAGTGAGCACCATGTTTGTTGGTGTTACAGTTCTATAGAAAGTTGCCGAGGTTGAAGATGGCTCAAAGCTGTAAATTTTCAAAAGAGTTGAGAAGTTAACGGAAAATGGTTAGAATAATGAATATTTTATTGGGATAAAAGGTGTCAATATCTATAGGGTGAGTAGGGACAAAGTGCCTCAAGAATCATCACAGCCCCATCCATTCAGGATCTTTCCTGGTCTTCCAGAATGACAGCCTCATGGGCATCCTCAGTGTATATCTCCACCCAAATTTGACCAAATAGGTGGAAACGCCGCCCCACGTGACTCAGGAATTGGAAATGAGAATCCTGAAGTCGTTTTCATTTAGATAGGTTCAAGCGTCAACTCTTTACAGCTTTTTTCAGAAGTGGGGAATTTGATTTGCTCATTGTTTTGAATCCTGACAGCAGTTTGTAACACTGTTTAGTAGTTGATTCAATCATAAATTTGCTTGACATCAAAAACTAATTTCAACATAGACCAACAAAGCCCCCAATCCCAGGTCATGAAGTCAACTATTATTAAGCCTGACTTAACCACAAATTCCCTGATCCCAAGTTATTAAAACGAATATTATCTAGCGGAACTGCTAGGCCGCAAAAACCTAGTTTTGAATGTATTAAGGATACTTTTATTTCCCCCCTTAGGTTGGGACCATCTAGTACTAAAAAAAAGGATACTTTTATTCCTTAATAAATGATATTTTTAATATGATAAATAATTTAGGCATAAGCTAATATTATTAGTTACCCTGTCAAAATACCTGACAATTTAGGTTCAGTTAACCACTAAACATTTTTACAAGGCTCTTCATATTCGCCCTTTCCATTCTAATACATTCCACACTCAATCATATGGGAAGGAAGAAAAATTGAACTGGTATCTTGAACAGCCCTTGTGGTGTTACACTACAGCTGACCATTCATTTTGGGTTTCACACACACACACACACACACACACACACACACACACAAATCTCAGGACCCAGTTTGGTTATAACAATGTCAATTATGCTTCAACTAGGTGTTCTCTCATCTTTCCAATTTTTAATTTGCCCTCTTTTTAGTATGGAACCCATCTAAGAATCCGTTGGAATTTTTGCCCATATTCCCAGCTGGCTAGATCACCAGGATAAGCTAGGGGATAAATCCCTAATGCGTGGTGAATTAAAATTTGTTTGACCCTGATTTCAGGGTAACTATGTTTGGGGGATTTTATGTTATTAGCCTGGTCTGATCTATTGGAAATCAATCTAAACGAAAGCTTAAGATCTCTTCAGGCAGAGTTGCCAACGAAATAGAGGCGTCTGATAATTGATTAACTATCAGTTTTACCAGTTGGGATCAGTTGGGTTTCATCACCAACTGATTGTGAATGTAAGGAGTAAGTTGTGAGGCGAGAGATACCATCTGCAACTAGTGAATTGATCAGTTGGTTCATGACCTGCCTTAATGAGTAACAAGTCCTATTACACAAGCAAGTCGCTTGCCAAATATTGTTGGATCGCTTAGATTGAGAGTGAAATTATAAAGAAAAATTTTCTGACTCATTCCATTTTAGGTCTTGAGGATGTCCAACAACGGAATTGTAGCCAGGATGGAGAAGACCATTGCTGCTGAGATGAGGATGGGTGATTCAATGGCATCAGCTGCCGTTTCATTGAAGAGGTGTCAACTGAATAGTTGGCGCCAAAACCCCCACTATAAAATCCCTAGAATTCACTACTAATACAAAGTAAAGTGTACAGAGTATACAGTAGATATACTATGTTAGTAAATTTTATCAGCATTCATTTGTTCTATTCTTTCTCAGGAATATTATTGCTGTGTGCAATAAATGGGAGACTCTTTAAGGAAAATAGTAAGGATCTGAGTGGAGATCCAGAGAAGAAGCGGAATAAAATTGGGGATTACTGCCAACTGTGTGTCAAACCAGAGAGGCCATAAACGGGAATCTAAGAGAGGATCAGGTTAGACGGTATGAGGGAATGAATCCCTATCTCAAAGACATCACAAGTATTTTGAGAGGAAATACTGGCCAAGTGTTGGGCTGAGATCTGGGACTTCCATTCAAATATGGTAATAGGCGTCATACTTTTATTAACCAATTATATCAACTATCATACAATGCGGAAGAATTGCACAAACACAAACCTGTGCAAGTAAACAGTTTATAAGGGTTATTGGCCTAAAACAATCAAAGCCCATAATTCTTTACAGGATTCAAAGTGAAAGCAGTGCTGGTCATCTCCAAGTTCATAAAAAAAGTACAACAAGAGGTCAGCATCATTTAGATGCCACTATGAAGATCTAAGTATAACAGTGGATGGTAAGGTATGTGTGGGTCATTCATACAAAGACAGAGATCTCGTGATGCTTGATGCCAATAATACCTAATCAAGCAGCCATGCAAAAATTAGGCCAAAGAGGATAAGACCTTATCCATTGTCAAAAAGGTGAGGAATTCCTCTTAGTCAATATCCCCCTTCCTTTTTAATATCTGCTGTGTTCCATAAAAGCAAGCTAGCTTTGTTAGAGGGTCCCTTGTCTGATAAGCAGAGGCATACCATATAGAAGGGGTACTAAAGTGGGGATTAGAGGAAGTTCTAGACTCCCATGATGTAAAAAGATGACTTTAGTAACTGGTATCTTGGAAATGGTTTGATGCCTCAGAAAATAGCTGGGTTTTAGCCCGCAACTGCATCAATGTGCAAGACCTCATTGATGCATTCCACAAGCGTTTCCCTGATGCAGTATGGATAAAAGCTAAACTAGTTGTCATTGTTAAGAAACTGGCTTAACTAACAAGAAATTTTCACTATTTGACTCACCTGGAGGTTGGGTGATGTCTCAAAAGCTGAAGGGTAATGTTATAACCAGTGACATAATTGTGGGAACTAATTGCAGTTACAAGGCTGCGCATACCAAAGCTAAGATTTAAGCCAGCCGCCTTCCATGACCTAAATAATAACCTAGACCACTGATGGGTTATGGCAAAATAAGTTCAGATTGGATCTAGGGGTTCGCATGTTGAGCAGATTAGCATTACATTCATGGCACTCAAGTGTACCAGCTATTTTATAATTGAAGATGGGTCATTACGTCTAGTCAGGAAACGTGGATTAAAATCCCATTCAGGCTACAATATTTTCCCAATCAGGAAAAGAAACTTCCATGAATAACTTGAGTTTGGGCCTTCTGAAGGTATGACAATACTTAAATTTATTGCGGGGAAGGCCAACCATGGGACGGTCACTTCCGAATATGACTCAGACGAGACAAAACTTAGTACCAGGTGAGGCACCCCAGAGAAGCGATGCTATCTCTTGTTGCCAGCGGGAACGCCACTTATGGGAAGGGAGAGGGAACGTGTGTAGGGGGCGTAGCCACTATTGAGCACGTGTGGAGGAAGGGGTCTGATTTGATGAACCAGACTGGGAACCAGGAGGAGACCAGCTGCCGGCGACGTGGTGGGAGATATCCAAACATTCACGCTTGAAAGTGATCCACCAAATGAGACCGGAATCTGTGGACAGCTTCAGGGAGGGTGGGGATGGATCCGGCGATGGCATCCAAGACAATCGTGTGGATAGTCCACATGGCGATTGCAACCACCAGAGCACGAAGGGAGGGTGGGAGGGGAGGCCATTGATGAAGCAAACATATCTCTTGACAGACTGAAGGGATGCGTTTGATCCTGGCCTAGCAGACGTTGGACTTCGCGCCATATTACTTTAGAGGTGGGGCACTTTTCCAGGCAGTGAAACAGCGTTCCATACTGGCCACACACGACACAGGATGAGTGTAAAGCAATAGAGCGCTCAGCTGTACGGTACACCCGCCTCAGGCAGCGCCACACATGGGAGCGGACTTGAGGCTGCAACAGAGGATGGTGTGCGTATTTCCAGATAGTCTTTTGGGTCTCAGTGGAATAAGGGATGTCCATCATGTCCAGGTAGTCCACCCTGGATAGGACTTGGGGTCGAATGGGGATCACGCCATCATGGATGGGTAGCCCCTGTACCTCTTGTGTGAACTGAGAGAGGGGCGGCCTCTTCAGGTTGTATGTCCACTAATACGAATTCTCCACTCTGCGCTTCGCATGGAGAGTAGGATTCGTTTGTAGTGGGTTTGGTCCCGTGAGGACCTGTGGCTGATGTGTGTGATGCGAGGTATTTCATCAGGGAGTGGGGGTTTGATGGATTGTTGAGGCCCAAGGCTCAGGGAGAAGTTGGAGCAGGCCGCGCGGGACCAGTGTTGGGATGGGAGTGTCAGAGCAGTGACAGCCGCAATCCAGGTGCCAAGGATCTTGGCGGCATGGGCTTTGAAGTCAAGTAGGCCCATGCCACCATGATGATGAGGGCCAAACATGACCTCTAGCCGTACTGGTGGAGGGCGGCCTGATCAAAGCCAACCTTGTAGCAAAGCATACAGGGATTTGAAGAAGCTTGGGGAGAAGGGGATGGCGTGGGCTCCAAACCAGACTTTGGATAGGAGCATAGAGTTGGCAAGAACAACCCTGCCAGTGAGGGTAGTAGGGTGGGCTCTGAGAGGGCGAGTCGCTTCGTCACGTTGTCCAGTATATGGCACTCCATTACTGCTGACGCGTATCCTCCTCCCTCCAACCACACGCCCAGATGGCGTACCAGTCCTATGGTAGGTCGCGGCACAAAGGGAGCACCAGTGGAGCGGTGTGTTTTGAGTTAGTAAGGTGTGGACTTGGTCGAGCAGATGGCTGGGTTGGGAACTACTTGCTGGGGCCCAGCAGTTCTGAAACCGACCAAGGAGGATGATTTCAGTTTTGGAGGCGTTCAGTGCCGCGTTGCTTACCTGGAAAAATTCCTGGATGAGGGCTTCAAGCGCGCGTGCATCTTTATTATTAGACACCCCCACCACGCAATCATCTGCAAATGCCATCATCTTGACTGGGGTTTGGCCTGGCACATGGACCCCAGTGAGTTGGGCATTCACATTTCGCAGTAGTGGGTCAAGGCTGAAGTTGTATAAGAGTGGGCTCAGGGGGTCCCCTTGTCACAGGCCCCTTTGAGGACGGACTACTTCCGTTAGGAAACCTGGGCCGCGCACAGCCATTGTTGCAGATTCCGTGAGCAGCATCACCCATTTAATGAAGCGGGGAGGTAGGCGGAATTGTTGGAGGCAGGCCTAAGGTATTCCCAGTTTACTCTATCATAGGCCTTTTGTTGGTCCAAGAATACAAGTGCCCCAGAGGCTGTGGACTGACACACATTAGCCACACAGTGCACGTTATCCCAAATCGACCTTCTGGGGATGAAACTGAATTGTTCTGGAGAGATGGTGGCAGATGCTACAGTCCCTAAATGGTTAGCCATGGTTTTTGTTAAAATTTTGGTGTCTGTGTTTGTTAGAGAAATGGGGCGCCAGTTGGCTAAGTCTAGCCTATCCCTTTCTTGAAGAGTGTGACTGTAAAGGCCTCATGTCCTCCTGGTAGGAGGCGCATTTCCAACAGGCTTTAGTTGAGTGAGGCTAGCAGCAATGGATATATATATTTTAAAATATATTTTTGTAGAACTCATATGGAATGCCATCTGGGCTGGGCATTTTCAGTTTGGTGCACCACGAATGGTAGTCCATAATTCGTTTGGAGTAATTAAATTCATTATTTCCGGGTATCCAGAAAATGGTGCAGATATGAGCTCTGTCGAGAAATTCTGCCATTTCAGCTTCCAGCTGAATTAGTTCGGCTTGGTATAACTCAGAGTAATATCTTTGCATTTCGATTGCCACTTTGGCTGGTGTGTCCACAATAGAATTATCCGATCTTCACACCTGTGTGCAGGCCACGCTCTGGCATGGTGCAAAAAATTTTTTGAAGAAGTATGCGGTGCACTTGTCGCCTTTAGTGATGCGTGTGGCCCTGTATTGAACACAAACCCAATGTTTGTGTTGCCTTTCAAGTGCGTTGAGGTGGGCTGCTGCCTCCGCCCACTTCTGGCCCCATGCAGGGCTATATCCTGAGGCTGGAATGTTGGACTCCAAGTGGGCCAATTCCGCCAGCACACGCGATATAACCACTGATGTGGCTCGTGAGCATCTGGATGAGAGATGGCGATAGTGGCAGATGGTGTCTTCATTGAAAGTTGCCCATGTGGAAATGGGGTCACGCAAAATGGTGCAACAAATGATTTTGCCAAAGTTTCCTCTTCCACCCACATGGAAAATCCTGGCGACGCAAGCTCTGGGGGGCAGATTTTGCACCAATGTGGGGCCTTTGCAACTGTGACGGGTAAGTGGTATGTTATCAGGACCAGTCGGTGGTCGGAGAATTCCATTTTTGTTGTTTTGAAGTTGGAGATGTGGGGTTGGAATTTCGCTGGTGCTAGAATAAGGTCAATGCGGGTCATGGACCTTAATTGGCCGTTGTGGATGTGGGGACGTGTCATGTTTTTGAGCAGTGGGGCATGTCATGGCAGCGCATCCATTAACCCAAAGGGTGGCTTTTAGAACACGTAGTTCTACATGACCCTGTGGGGCGTGGGGTGAGGGTGGCCACCGATCCGTTGGTGAGGTTAGCCAACAGTTCATGTCACCAATTAGGAAAGAATTGGGGGTAGCGGGAGGGATTTGACTGACAAGAAAAATTCCTGACGCTCTTTGTGCACGTTTGGGGCATAAATGTTGACAATTGTGTGTGCAACATCAGCCCATGAGAAGGTGACAATGAGCACTCGGTCATTTAGGAATGTTTCTGAAGATATAAATTTGAAAAAATTGTTTTTCCAAATTAGCACCCCACAGTGCTTTGACCAAAAGGATAGGGATGGTAGGAGCATTGTTTTCCAAGCATCCTCGGAACCTCATGGACAGTGGGTTTCCTGGATGGCCAGGATATCCACGGGTAAATTATTTTGTAAAAAACTCAGTTTCCTAGCCTGGGATGGGGAGGCCTTGAGTCCGGCGATATTCAGCATCTTTAGAGTGAAGGTTTTCCCCATCGCACCTTAGGTGCGAGGGGAGGGCCCCCTGGCCCACCAGCCTCTTCCAGGTCCCCACAGGCTTTCACAGCAGTGGGTATTAGCAGCAATGCTATCAGGGTTTTTGTTAATTTTTGCAGAAAGAGTCACATTGGCTTTGGCCTTTGCTTTTTGTTTTCCCGATGTCGGACGAATTTTTTGCGGTGCGGATAAGTTCGGTGCACCGTCAAGTGGGGCAAAAAAAATTTTTCGGTTGGGATAGGTCCCAAGTTGGTTTTGACCGGGGCTTGGGTGCAGCAATTGGGTGAGATCGAATCTCCCATCGGATCCTCGGATTGAGTGGCCCATTCAGCTTGGGCTTACAATCTGATTGGGTGATGGATTCCCAAGTTGCTTCCGCCGCGAAGGTCTCCATGTCCTCCTGGCGTTGTGAGTGTGGGATGGTGGTGGTGACCTTGGCCACTTCCTTGGCCGTGGTCCTATAGGCCTGCTTGGCCTTCTTCCGCTCCTGCGGGGAGATGGGCTTTACCAATAGGTAGCAGCCTTGTGCTCCCCATGGGAAAGCCTCTTTGGTGCTTGCGGTTGGTTCGTAGTGCACCTCTCTGCTGGCCATAGCCATGAGGGGTGCTCTTGGAATGTAACGCCCTCTTTGATGGGGCACGCATGTGCCTTATGGCTGAATGCATCACAGTGGGTGCAAATGGGGGGCGCGCTGTCCACGGTTACCCGGAATGGGTGGGTGGTGTGCCCTGCAATGTCAATAAAGGTGGAGTGCGGGATCTGGGTTAGGTCCTTCGCAATCTCCTCAGTTGGGGTCAGAACTGCGATGGCTTTGCCGGTGCACAGGTGTGGTATCAGCGTGAAACGTTACATTTCAAAAGATTGTATTTCGCCATATATGGTGAGACCATCTTTCAGGTGTTGCTCCAAAATGTCACGTTTTACCGTAGTAGGCAAAAAGTCAAACGTGAGGAAAATTTGGTTTGATTTTGTCCATCTGGTGCATTTAGTTTTGACAACCTGTTGCCCTTTGGGGAGGTCGACCACTACGCGCACCGCTGCAGCCTCGTCTGCTGCTATTTTGCTTTCAAAACCTAGGTCCAGCCAACCGCGCGACATGGAGTGAGGTGCAACATACACCGCGTCAGGAAAATTTTGTGTACATCTTCACAAAATTTTTCCCATAGGGCCGTTTTTGGATGTCCAGATACACACGGACTCTGAATTCCACCGACGAAAGTGGCTGGGAATGTGGCATGTTGATGTACTGGTTGCATCATGCTTGCCACGTGAGTATCTCTGGGGAAATTGTGACCACCGGTTTTTTTAGATTTTTTTCTATTCCGCCAGATTCTCTGGGGCGTTTTTTGAATGTTAGAGGCCGCGGGCCTTCCGCCTGCTCCTCTTGCCTTGCTTGCCCAACTGCTCCCAGACATGGGCGCAGACTAATCCCCTCTATGAGATTATCAAACTAGATTTAGTCTTGAATTGAATGGGTTGCAAAAGTGTTTGCAACGAGAAAGAAAAAGTCAGGTATGACAATACTAATAACAAAAAGTTGATACAATTACCATATTGGCTGTACCACCTTTTTGTATTATATTTGGAAATCAGTGAAGCATGATTTAAAGGCTACAAAGTTTAAATTTTTATTTAAGGTGGGCTGACCTTGGGACAAATATAATGCACTGATAGAAGGGTTAGGAAGTAGAGAGCAAAAATATAGGAATGGAGGACAAAACAAGTACTGGGAATAAAGCCTTCCTGCGCATGTTCTGATAGGGCGGGATTGCATAAACTAATTTCACTAATTTTCTTGGTCATACTGAGGCATAGTTGGTGAATCCACATGTATTGATATACTCTTGGCATAGAAATACAATTTTCATGACAGGATTTGAACCTGCATTATGAGGTGTAATAGTGGGATGCCCATCCCAATTATGCCACACCCCTGCAAAGGATATAAAGTTATTTATTCAATGCAATAATAAACTTCTTTAGGATAAATTCACCAAAGTAATTAAATATAAGTTGACTTACTTGTTCAGAATCAAAGATATACTTAAGTAAAATTTTCTACATTACTAGAAACAAACACCAAAGGATATGATTTAGTAGAATCCATGATAATTGATGTGCCTCAGAGGAGTCAAAATCTTCTTTTATGGATGACTAATTACATCCTCTAGGGTAAGAATATTCTTGCTTGGCTATGGGGCTATCAGACCTATTAAAAATTAATTGCAGGGTTTAATTTTATTGAATAATGGCTAGCACCCTCACTCAGAAGCGTGCTGTCAAAAATAGTTATCAAATCTCATATTTAAGTAAATTTTGTCATCTCATGAGGCTTTCCATAAGTACCTCAGTGAAAGGATGATGGCTTAACTCCCCCAAATTTCCTATTGGTCTTATTTGATTGACCAAAATCCTTGTTAGTCATATCTCCTTCAAGAAATATTTACATATCTTTTTATCTTCTAAAAAAAGCTTTGTATAATTCTTTCTTGTGACCTTCCCAAAGAGGGTTTAATCCATATAAATGTTAGCACCTTTGGTGGTGTTTTAATCTTTCTTTACGGCTTTCCTTTTTTTCCTGTGTGTTTAGGGTGGGTACTTCCCCTTTCCCTTTGGGAACTGAAGAGCTATAGAAACTCTACTAAAACTTTTTACTATAGTAGTTCATTCCCCCTCCCTCTAAAGACGTTATAGGTTAGTAAATGCAGAAGAATTGCTGTCATTAAAGAATTAAAAAATATTTGTATATGAATTTTATTTCTCTTTCTTATTTTCAAGTGGAACTCCCTTTTTATAAATATCTTATTCATATATTTTTACCTACGTATATATATAATTAATATGCTTATGTTTTATTACATGTTTCATTTTTTATATCTAATACTTTAAGTATTTTCTATGGACTTTACCCACAATATGACCATTAGAGATGTTTTTTATTGTATAGGTGTATGTCGCCAACTTGGCAACGATTTTAAAGCTCCTTTCCAGAGTTTGTCCATTTTGGGCTTGCAATAAATCCCTCAGTGCTGTAGTGGGCGACCTTATTTCACATTCCCATTTCTTTGTGGACAGGTCAAACATCTCTCTCCATTACTCAGTTATTGGATTTACTTAATGTACTTAACGTTCAAATTAAATGAGCAGATAGATCCATAAATGATCCCATGATTGAGATTTTCTGGTAATAAGACATTAACTTCGTCATTTTAGGTATAGTAGTTCATAGTTTATTCTTGGCATTTCTTTACTTTTCCCCAACTGATAAACATAGGTTCAAGGAATATTGCTAGTTGTTTCCAAACATAGTTATTTAATTTTTTCTCTCACTCTTGTTACTGCATTTATATTTGAGGTTACACCCTTATAGAGAGGTTCAGGTGTAATGGTTTTCACAAAAAATAAGAAATGTCTAAGCGTTTGGGAAGTATCAGATGGAAAGGTACAGCTACAAGATAAGTTTTCTATCTAAATCTTTAATTATTTCTTAGTTCCTTGCTTTTTCTTTCTCCTGTGGCTGGACAAGATTCAACTGTTTGCTAGGCTTCTTGTTTCAACATTGGAAGGCAAAATGCCCAGCTACACCGCATATATAACAGATGTTTTTGGGATCTGTCTATCCATTTTTCCCATCAGGTTTTCTTCGTTGATACCCAGTTCTGAAATTAAGATTTTTGGTCGTTGAATTTCCCTCTGTTCTAGTTAAACTTGATAGGTGCGGTTAAAAAAAACTGGTTGGGAGCCTCAAACATCAACCATACTATCTTCAGTACTCTACCATTTGCAAAGTAGACTCCATATTAGCTAATGAAAAACCATATCTTGGTGTATGTATTAGTAGGGCCTAAGTTCCATCTGCATGGCAATGTGAAAGCTAAAGTCAAACAAAACTTTTGCGCTGGTAAGATATGCATTTCTTGGTAAAAATGGCCATATAAGCTGCCAGTATTTTGTCTTTTTTAAACTGTGTTCCCATAAACTCTTGTTTGCGGCTAGCCATCCATTATGGTCTACTAAACTCGCTCATGAATGCTTTCTTTGCATCTTTTTAAGTCCTTTATCTCATTTAGATGAGGCAGCACCAGATTTTGTAAATGGTGTCCAAAAGTTAATAACAGTCACTGCTTTTTGACAATTGTAGAACCAAACATAGCCATCTCAAAAAGTTAAAGATGCTGGGGTTCTCTTGGTGAAAAGTATGCAATCTCAAAGTATTGCAAATCTCTTTGGTTGCCATTAAGTTGATAATGATATGAGGTACTTGACTAGTAACTATGGTGTTGGATTTAGGATAGAATAAGCTCATTTGGGTGTGTTAAAGCCTAAATTCCAACATAGGGGATTAGAACCACTTAGTTTAATAATTAATTTATATTTATATGAGGCAAGCCAACAAGGGGATGGGCATTACCAAATTAGAGAAAGACAAAATTTTGACATGAAACTTGATCATGGCCAACTCCATTGTAGAAAGTTTTCCTCCTCTAGATTAGGACTCAGAATATTCTAGTTACGTCATATGTAGGGTTTCCGTGTTATTAGACCTACTAACCGCCTATTGCTTCCTTCAGCTGGCACCCTAATCAATTTGCAAAGGATGGGAATCTTACCTGAAACCTTCAGGTTGGTAGCTGTATGCCCTACCAACTAACCTTCCACCACCTTAGTTTAATAAATTAAATAGGCACTAAAAATAAAAAGTTGTAGATTTTTATAGTTTTATTAAGTGTCATGGGGGTAATGAAAAAACAAGCCCTCTTAATATCAAACTGTTCAGTATTTTGACTGTATTAAGGGTCAAAGGGGGATTCAATAATAGCTTTTGAACGGCTTGTTACAGTCTGAACAAGGAAATATGTGAATTCAGTCTATTAAAGCTTGGAAAGCTCGCTTCACTTTGGCTATATGACATATGGGGAGTCAATTTTCAGCAAGACAGACTCATGGGTAGAGATTTAATAAATTCAGCCAATCCCCATTAAATAAAATTATTTCACCTTGGGGGACCTCCGCTATGCCTATAAAAGGGGTGGTTTCAGATTAGGAGCTTAAAGTGAATTGGATGTGGCAGGGGAGAAACTGCCAATGGACTTTCTGGGTTCCCTCGCATGGTCAGGGCAATTTAACTGCCAACTTTGTGCTAATTGCCCATTTAGTATTCATATTATTGTTAACCTGATTTGTGGGGTTCCAAAAAGGGTTTCTCAGGGTTTTTGGCTGATAAAATCATTTGTATCATTTAGTTCACCCTTATTATCATGGGAAACTTGTAGATGTCTGAAATTCTCCCACGTCAGCCTATTTTGACCTGAAACTTTTTTTCTTGGAGCTGTGAGAGAGAATGTTTGACATCGCCCCCCTCAATAGTGTTGGGGGAGAATAGGGCTATAGGAAGCAGCCATGTACCCGATTTATGGTGATACTGGTAGCCAATGATTTTATAGAATACTCGTCATCTCTCTTGTAGGTGACAGTGTAGGACTCTCCCAAATAGATCCAAGCTTGCTACTTCTGGGTGTGATGCGGTTATGGTAATATAGGACCAAGTTAGACACTTTGAAGGAAGTTAGGGGAGCCTGAAACTCATTTGCTTCTTGTCCCTCTTTTAATCATTTTAGCTAAGTTCATCATAGCCTCATAATGAAGCTGAATGATACATTGAGCCAATCTTCTCATGGCTTTTTCTGGTTCCTCAACTTTAGAGGAGAAAATATCTTTATCTAAAGGGCGGTATCCCTGGTTCCCACCCATACAGAACACGGAATGGGGACATTTTCAATATCTGGTGATAACTAATCCGGTATGAATAAGAGCACTGGATAGGAATTAATCCCTGAGAAGTAGATCAGAGGATACAAACTACACAGGATGGAAATCTAGGTTCCATTGGCATTATCGAAATTCCATTGGTAAAGGGATTATATGGGCCTGAGGAAAGTTGTTGGGTCCCCAAAGACATAGCCAGGATCTTGATACTCTGGAGGTGAAGTTCTTACTATTATTACATAGTAGTACTTGGGGAAAACCTTGGTGGGTGAAATATTTTGATGTAAAAATGTTGCAGTGGCCTTGGCCGTTTGGTTAGGGAGGGCCACGACTTCAACTCACTTAGTAAAGTGGTCAATACCTACTAGGATAAATTTATTCCCACTGGTAGTTTGTGGGAGGGGGCTCACTATATCTAGACTGGTAGTGTTGAATGGTTGTTAAGGGGTAGTGGGTTAATATTGGTATTTAGTCTTAAAACTGGATTGCTTCATACACATGAGGCAGGCATCCAAGACTTCAACAATAGTGTCCATAATTTCTTCACAATAGTACCGCTTTCTAATCCACTCATAGGTTTTCTTCACTCTCCCATGACTTAGGGTAGTGTGAGCCTCCATAATAACAGGTACACGTTCCAGAGGCTGTATATAAGGCAACCACTTTTCCCCACCTGTTTATACAACTTCCCGTTCTCCATTTTGGTGTTGCAGGAGTGCTGAGATAAAATCTTCTGGACATGCTCATCCTGATCCTCCCAGTCATCGGTAGTCATTAGGAGCTCATGTAACCTCTCCGCCTCACTATTATCCAAATGCAGAATGGGCAGACGATTTAACCCATCAACATTAATGTGACGGGTTCTAGCATGGTGTTCAATCTTCATGTCATAATGCTGGAGCTTTAAAGCCCATCGTGGTAATCGCCCAGTAGGATCCTTCACATTCTGTAACCATTTCAGGGAAGCGTGGTCAGTAACCACAGTGAAAGTAATGCCACACTAGAAAGGATGGTAATGTTTTACAGCTAACAAAACAGCAAGGCGCTTAACTTGTGACGCTGTAGTTGCGTTTCGCCTTTGATAGCATCTTACTGAAATAGGATACAGGATGATCTACACAATTTTTATCCAGTAGGCTAAGATGGCCCCAATGGCATAGTTTGAGGCATAAGTAAACAAAAAAAAGTATTATAATATGGGTGCCATAGAATAGGACGTTGTTGTAACAGTTGCTCAACGTTTCAAAAGCAGCTTCTTGTTCTGTACCCCAATAAAAAGGGGTGTTTTTAGCCAGTATTCGAATGAGAGGCTCACTGAGCTGAGCGAACTTGGGGATGAACTGATGGTCATACCCCATCATACCCAATAATACCTGAATGTCCCGAAGGTTTGTAGGGGCAAGCATTTTAGAGATAGCTTTGACATTATCTTGTAAATGCTGTTTCCCATCTTGGGAAACAGCATGTCTGAGGAAATCTAGCTTCTTTGGAAGAAGGGCATTTTAACAGTTTCAACTTTATATTAGAAGCCCGCAGGCATTGAAAGACTTCTTTTAAATGTGAGAGATGATCAATGAACTTTGCAGAAAATATGGTGATGTCATCAAGATAGAAAATCACATAGCTTAGTTTGAGGTCCCACAGAATGTGATCCATTGCATGTTGGTAGGATATAGCGCATTGCACAGCCCTTGGGGTAAGCGGCGGGCTGAAATAAGCCTTCAATGCAAACAAGAGCGCATTTCTATTGATATTGGGGAGAGAGATCCATTTGCCAATATAGGCTGGCCAAGTCCATGGCTGAGAAGTATTCTAAGAAGGAGAGTTGTGCATGGGCATCATCTATGCGGGGGATAGAATGGCTGTTTTTTTAGTGATATTATTTAGTTTATGGTATTCCATCTCTACCAAATGACCTCCATTTTTCTTTTGATCAACAAGAGAGGAGACGCCCAAGGGCTTTGGGATAGTACTAATAGCCCAGAGTCTAGTAGCTGCTTGAGTTCAACCCTCATTTGTTGCTCTTCAACCTTAGACTTATGGTAAGGTTTAGATCGAATAGGTTGAGCATCGTCAACATCAATGAAGTGGCTCCACCCTTCATATGCCCATAATCCGTGTCAGTTTGAGAGAAAATATCACTATATGTATCCAGTAGAGAATGAACTTGTTTAAGCTCATCTGAGGTTTGGCCATCTGAGATGTGGACATTAGGCAGAGCACACACCATCTGGTCAGTGGGTAAACCCATACCCAACATAGGCTAATGTAGTGGACACTAATCATTTCATTGATGGGAGTTAGCAGACCTTTCCCTATCTCTTGGTGTTTTTTGACATTGATGGGTTTATTAGTAAGGTTCCCCAATAGGATTTTAATGGGTCGTTGTTAGGTGGGGTCTAGTATACCTGGCAATATAAAGGTTTTAAAGAGCTTACTCCACCAATGCTTGTTATGTGCAGCAGACAGGCTTGGGGGATCTGAAAAGTAATATTGGTAGCGATCACCCATTGTTAACCAGTTTTTATTACTGTTTACTCTAAAGCGTAAAAGGGAATGCTCTCTGAAGCATCCACCAATTAAGGCAAACTTTTTGTGTTGCATACAGAGGTCGTGTAGAATAAAGGTAAAGCAGAGGACGGGTATTCAACTAAGCAGGAGTATTTTTATAGGGTTCTTTATTAGTGAAGAGTAGAGGAACTTCATAACCGAGTAGATAGAGGTAACCCTATTTCATGTTAAATATACCATCATACTCAATCATAAACTGTGTGCCAAAAAGCATATTGTAAGCGTTATTATTCAAGGCCACAGCGGGTGCTGACGATATGAGCTTTCCAATCTGAATAGGCAAGGAGGAGTAGGCTCCAATAGCATGGGTGTTGTTTGGACCCACTGTTCCAAAATCCTGCATATATTCAAGATCAGGAGCCATCTTAACCTTCTTGGTCAGTTTGGAAGATTGAACGTTCACAGAAGATCCAGTGTCCAAGATAGCCCTAACCTGGATTTTTTGAATAACGACCTCTACCTTAGTTATGGTCCCGCCAAAGTTAGGGGGAGCTAGTACTTCCTTAAGAAGGAGAGTAGAGGCAAGCTTTTTAGCTGTCTCATGATAATTATCTTTAATGGACTTTAGGGGTGTGAACATGACAAATTGGTTAAATCAGCGAAGCAATAACCTGATCAGCACCACTAGAGGTATCAATAACCTCAGGGCACCCCAGCACTTGATTGGGGTAGGTTGCTTAAGGGATCAGGGTTTTATCTATTCCTTCAGGGTTCAGCCAATCCGGTATACCTACTTAAACAGGGGCTCCTAGAACATTATAACCAACGTTCTCATAACCCCCTTCAGACTTGTAATCTGAAGGGTTGTCCACATACATTTGGTGAATTATAGAAGAGCAGTCAGAGGTGGAGGCCATAACTTTAGTAGCTGGGGGCCCATCTGTAGTAACGATTCTTGGAGGAGCAGGCGGTTTAGCTTGAGCAGCCTTCTCGTTGAGCCCATGGTTGTTGGGAGCAATTTTCACCCGAGAAAAGTTTAAGTTTCCTCATAGATACAGGTTTTAAGTTAGAGGTGGCTGGAGGAGATAGCATTGTAGACGTGGATTCTTTAACCCCTCCATCTTTGGTTTAATCAGTGGCTGAGAGCCTTGGGGAATAGATGGTTTAGCTTTAGCGACCTGTTCCTTAAACTCATTTTTAGTGGGGGCAAATGTCACCTGAGCTTGGGGTTTAGGCTTAGTAGCAGGCTTTTGAACCATTTGAAGAGGTTTGTTAGATGGCACAAGCTGATAGTGGTGACAAATTGAGGGCTGGAAGCGTTGCCCCATAGACGAGGATGCACTCTGATTTACTGATTTGAGAACCTCAGGTTGTCTGGGCAAAGGATGATCAGATGTGAGCTGCACCACCAGTGCTAGGCTCAGTTAGTAATCCGCATAGGGGTCACCATAGCCTCTTCCATTGAAGCTTCAGTTGAGCATTCCTCAATAGTCCAAACCTGGGGTCATCACAGCTCCATAGGTTATTGCACTTGTATACAAATCAGCAACACCATAACAAGGCCTCTTTTATGTCACAGACGTTTTTAAAAGTTCGCTTTAGGGAAATGATATACCAACCAAAGAAAGTTGGAAAGCTAGCCCAGATAACATAGCTGCGATGGCATCATCCAGGTTTAGCATGCTAGATGCTGACAACCTCTGAGCAGCAAGATATAATCGCTCAGCAAAGGCAGTGATCCGTTCACCTTCATACATAATAAATCTTATAAAAGCCTGTTTTTCCCTAATTAAACTCTGTTTGAAACCAAATTCCGCTATATGAGCTTCTTTAACTTCGGCCCAGGTGTGTAGAGTATCCATATAACGATCATCAGTTATTGGGCTAAGCGACTTAAACGAGGAAGGATGTTCTTAACCTTCTAGTGGTCAGTCGCCCCTTCCATGGCTGCTTCATAAACGTAAAAGAATGATCAATACTTCCCTTGCCAGGGGTGGATTTATCCTTCGAGGGACATTTGAATGGGCGCTGTTTGAGCTTTTTAAGTCTTGATAAAGCGCAAGATAGTTGCTGTTCCTGGGCAACTAGCTGGGGCTTAACAGCAGAGGGGAGATTGAAAGGGTTATTCACCCCAATACCCTCTATTTTTGGTAATTTTTTATAGTGTACTACCCCTGTAGTAAGCATTACTTGTTGTATTTAGGATAAATATATGCTCGCTTGGGTGCGTGAAAGCCTAAATTCCAACAAAGAAGGAATTAAATCCACTTAATTTAAAAAATTAAATAGACTTTAAAAATTAAAAAGTTGTAGATTTTTATATTTTTATTATATGTCTCTGGAGTAATGAAAAAATGAACTCTCTTATTATCTAACTGGTCAGTATTTAAAATGTATTAAGGGTCAAAGGGGGATTCAATAATAGCTTTTGAACGGCTTGTTACAGTCTGAACAAGGAAATATGTGAATTCAGTCTATTAAAGCTTGGAAAGCTCGCTTCACTTTGGCTATATGACATATGGGGAGTTAATTTTCAGCAAGACAGACTCATGGGTAGAGATTTAATAAATTCAGCCAATCCCCATTAGATAAAATTATTTCACCTTGGGGGACCTCCGCTATGCCTATAAAAGGGGTGGTCCCCACTTAGGTGTTTGAAGGGAATTGGACGTGGCAGTGGGATAAAATGATGTTGGACTACTCAGGTTTCCTCACAAGGTCAGGGTAAATTAAACTGCCAACTTTGCTAAATTCCCATTTAGTATTCATATTGTTAACCTGATTTGTGGGGTTCCAACAAGGATTTCTCTGGGTTTTTTGGCTAATAAAATCTTTTGTATCATCTAAATCACCCTTATTATCATTGGAAACTTGTAAATGTCTGATATTTTACTGATTCACCTCATTTTGACCCAAAAATATTCTTTTTTTGTTCCATTAAGGCAAATGTCTGACACCTGGTAATAACTATGGTATTATTGTGAGTTATTATGGAAAGTGTTGCAAAAGCCAATGTCATATTTCTTGGGGCTGTACTTTTCCAACATGGCTTTCCTCACATAAATTGTTGTTAGAGACTCAATATCCATAAACCATTTACATTATGGCTCTCTATATCCTGTAGTTACTTTAGGATCTGAGTTACATTGCTCTGTAACTGACATAATTGTTCTTTATCAGCTCCCCTAAGCATCCTTCTGTAACATCAAATTTTTATTAATCAGTCTCTTTTTTTAATGAAAAATCTTGTCTGTGTAGATCATTATTGACCTTTATGACTTGATCTTGTCCCTCCTTCGTCTTTATAATCTGTTGTTATAAGGCTATCAAACTGGCATGTGAACCAAAGTCATGTGTTCTGGTTTAATGTCTTCAGTTTAGTCCACACTCCTAAGTTTGTTATTATAGATGACATGGTTTTACCTCTAAATTGAAATCTTGTTAGTATAACTCAGCTACCCTTATAGTGCGCACTAAAAATGAACTTTTTAAAGTCTACTTCATAGGTTCTTGTGGCTAATTCATAAAAATAGAAGAGTGATTAGTTTATTAAAAAACAACTAGAAGGTCACTTTTCTTATAAACAAATGGTTTCAACCCCACTCAGGTATATTCTTTCAGGAAAAGTAATTTCTGATAACATGAGGAAGATAGATTAGGAAAACAATCCTTTCAACACTTTTAAATAAAAAAAATACAATATCAAAATTTCCTATTTTTTATGCAATAGGTAAAGTGATTTAAATAAAGTATTTGGTATTAAACTCTTAATTAACACTCCAATAAAGCGGCACCTTTTGCTGATGAACTTAACCCTAAATATTCGCACCAACAATAGATAATTTCTCCGCCTATTTATCTACCTAGTTGGTATCCATCACCGACTAGATTATGGTCCTCCATGGGCTAAGTTCAAAATAGTATTTCCCAACGCCTTTAACCAAATCAGAGCATATTAATTTTTACAAGCTAGCGGTCATGATTAGGCAATGAGAAAATTACCCATTTACACCATGTTACCTCACCCAAAATAACCTGCAAACTACTGTCAGGAAAAACGTTATCAAAGCTTTAGTAAGTAAAAACACTCTTATCAATTGGTGACTAATCCTGATCAATACGCATAGGGAAGTTAATTGTTGATTGTTAAACCAAAACCAAACCCTTTATCAACAGTGTTAGTGATCATTCCTAACAAGCCCTATACTACATTTCAGAATCAAATCCCATTATAAGGCTAAACAATTGTCTAATAGGAGAATATCTCTGAATAGTATTTATCAACTATTTATAACTCCTACATCATAAAAGTTTCTCTAATTAAGCTAACTAAAGTAGGACAAGACAGATAATACTAAGAATTCAACACAATTTGATAATGTGGGCATACCAAAAGGCCAACACTGATTATATTAGGCTCCAGGTCTTTTGCCAATATTGTCACTAAAACATTCCTTCTTGATATTGGCTAAGTTATGATCAAAAGTGGCCTTATCTTCTTAAAGCAGTAGATTTTCACAATCCTGCTACATCCAATTCTAACACTTACCTGTTGATATTGTATGAAAAGTATAATGTACTGATGAGTTATTCTTTGGCCTTAATAACTTCCCTATGTTACTGTTGCATCAAGTTCTTAAAAAATTTGAAGTACTTGTAAACTTCAAAAATAATCAATGGTACATCTAAACACGGCAAAAAATTAAACCAACGCCCATATCACAACCACACATCCACACCCAGGAAAGGCCACCTGCTCAAAACACATCCTACCTATGTACTAATATTAAAGACAAATTTAAGTTTTTAGAACACCTCAAGGATCACAAAAAGAAAGAAATACTATATCTAGAAAAGAACTATGAAAAAATTAAGCAGGATGAAGTTTCCATTTCTATATTTACCTTGAGACAACACCACACTGATGTTATATAGATTAAGCTAATTGTCCAATGACTATATAGACTACACTAAGCCTGAAAGTACTTTAAGTATAAAATTCAAAAAGGACTAGCTTGTGGGCTTGTTAGTCCATTAAATCTTCATGGACGATCCCTGTAGTTGTAGTACCCAAAAAGGACAGGGAACTCTGAATATGCAGCATTTACATTCTGCTAAACAAGTTTTTTAAAACTGTCGCTAGGGCGTCATAGCCAATAACACAGTTCAATACACCAAAAAAGACAACGTACTGGATGAGGACATTAACTTTGAAAAAAAACACAAGAGAGGATTTTGCATACAGCAATAGGGGTTTTATTAGGAAAACAAGTGAGCACATTGTAGTATCAAATACTTATAGAGACTCTAAGTTTGTTCAGGTAATCTTACTAGTAGGCCTCTTTAAGCTTTCTCTAGAATAAAGATCCCACTCCCATGACAATCCTCCTCAGATATGCTTCCTCTACCGGAGATATAATTTGTGCTTTCCATGGTTACAAAGCATACCTCAAAAATTGTAGACTAAATTGTGCTATCTAAACTGTGTCAAAACTCAAATAACTAGGGGTCATGCATTTTCATGAAAAGGTGCAATTTTCCAGATATAATTGATTACTAGTGGGCGGCCATAAAACACAGGACCCTATTACTGAGGATTTTAAGCTGTCATGGGGCATATAAAAATTTTACGCAAAAAAACAAAATAGGAAGCAAAGAGTAATCAATGCCATAGAGTTGATGACCAACAATTAAAAGAATTAGAGTTGCGCTAGTGAGTTTTTATGATTTGATTAGTAGATTAATACTTTAGGCCACTACATATAAAAGCTGGGGATACATAACAAAGTAAATACTATACTGATCAAATTTGCTATTAATTATTAGTTAAAGTACATATTAAATATATATAAGAATAACATATTCAGTGGTTAATCAACCCATTTACAACATTTCCCCACTTGACCCAACATCAGGTAACTAAGATGTGGGGGGGTCAACTAACTTATTAATTACTCATGGTTATCAACCCATATTTCTGCTGATATTTCTTTAAGAACTTAGCATGCAGCTGGTTGATAAAGTGACCTTCAACAGGATGCTTTAAAGTGTAGACAATTGTAAATGCCTTCTCAATAATCACAAAAGACCCTTTCCATATATGCTCCAGCTCGTTAGTTCATCTAAATCCATGGCTATTGTAATATAAAACAAGTTCCACTATAGTAAAGTATAGATTGGCTACCAGTCTGCGTTATCCCAACCATATGATTTTCTTTTCTGAGCCAGTGAATTGGAATATGTAGCACTGTGTGTTGAATTTATAGTTTGTATCAGCATTTTCAACCCTTGTGGGGGTCATGGCTTCTTGATTGACACAAATATAAAACTGGGGGAAGCACGGTTGCTTCCCATGAAGTAAAACAAATGGAGAATGCCTCATAATTGAGTGATAAGATATTTTTAAGAAAAAAATGGCGGATGGCAAGAAAAGGTTTCACCTAGACACCTTCGCCATAATTTATCTTATAACATATCCTGATGAGAGTACCATTCACTCATTTGATGGTGCTGGTGGCCTCAGGGTGGTAGAATATAGACAATACCCACATATACCCATTAAGTCGTTGAGCTTGGAGATTATCTGAAAAATTAAATTTCGTCCCATTGTCTGTAAGCAGAAACTGAGGTCATCTATGCTGATGATTGATATATTCATGATGAACTTAGCCGTCATAGAAGAACCCAAACCCCAAACTGTTTTGGCCTCCACCTACTTGGTGAGGTAATCAATGGCCACAATTATATATTAAATTGCCTGAAGTACTGGCCAAAGGGCCAACAACATCAATAGAAATGATATACCATGTGAAGCTGGGTTAACCAGTTGAAAGGAGGTGAATTTCCAGTAAGTGTGATCCACCTGGCATTCCTTACAGCATTGGATGGTCTTTTTTTTAGTACTAGATGGTCCTAACCCAAGGGGGGATTCATCGATGTTTATTGAATTACGCCTGGGCTCCTAAGAGCCTGAGGCGAGGGAAGGGGAGGGAGGAGGCATCAAGAAAGGGAGGGGGTTTGCGCGCCAAAACCGTGCTGCAGTGACAACTGAGCGGGGGAGGGTTGGCGACATAGTGCAGACTTTCAGGGCCATCTCAAAGTGAACCTGAAAGTGGGTGATCATGTGTGGAAGGGTCCACACCTGCTGGTCAAAGGCAGCACGAAGGAAGGAGTTATGGATGGTCCAGATGGCTGTGGCATAGGCGAGGACACAGAGGGGTCGGTGGCAACCAGGCAATGTCTGCACAAACATGAGGTCTTGCACAGGGTGTCCAGACCAGGGCTGAGCATGGAGGAGCGCGTGGGCCTTTGGCCAAAATGCGGCGACACCTGGACAGGTGAAAAAACGATGGAGGTGGGAGTCAATAGGCTCCACACAGCGGGGGCAGCTTCGGTACTGGAAGGTAGGGCCAGTCCGGTCCCCTGTCCTGTATGAACAGTGGAGCACCCTCCATAAGGTGTTGGACACCTTTGCTGACAGGTTGGGGTGATAGACGTCCTTCCACAATTCCTTAAAGTCAAATCTCACGGAGGGAGGGAGGAGCTCTAGGAGTCTTGGGCGGATGGGAGGACGATCTTGGGGTTGAGGCGAGTTGTGACAACTTGTCCATTGTGCACAATTGCATGGCGACGGGGGCTGAGGCCAGGGCCTTCCCTTCTGTATGGGAGGGCATGGTGGATCCGCGCGCCTACTCGTTTCAGGGCAAGGAGAGCCTGGTTCCAGTAGGGGTATAAGGATGGTTTTAGGCGATGGCCTGGGTGGTTTGTGAGCCACTCCCCTAATGAGGTCAGAGATGCTCTAGGAAGACCCAGAACTGCTGACACTGACTGGCGGAGGGCGGGCGCCCATTGGGGCATGGGGGTCGCGTCCCAGCAGACAATCGGCCATAGGAACTTCAGGAAGTTTGTGGTGGCGTGGGATCGCGTGTCCAGAAGCCCTAGGCCCCCTTCATTGCAGGGTCGAGCAATGGTTGAGAGGGCCATTGGTGGATGGTTTGAGCCCCAGATCCAACAGCGGAGGAGTACATTGAGCCGCGTATAAAAGGCATCTGTGAATGGACAGACGTGCGCTAGGAACCAGACTTTGGAGAGGAGGAACACATTAGCCATCAGAGCTCGACCCTGGGGGTGATGTGCCGCCAGTTCCAGCTGGCAATCCTGGAGTTAACTGCTGCAAGGAGCAAGTCCTCATTGTCTTTTAGCGCAACTCCTTGTTGGTTGGTGAGAACGCCCAGATGACGGAAGGTACCGCGCTCAGGTTCAATACCAAATGGTGGGGGAAGGTGGGGGAGCCGACCTGTACAACTGTTGTCTTGGAGGTGTTGACCATGGCGTTGGACGCCTTGGTGTACCTCTCAATGGTCACAGCAGCGAGGGCATCATCCCCAGGGCAGCCAAATGCAATGGCAGTGTCATCTGCAAATGCCATGGTGCGTGTGGGGGCTTTACCTGGGACCAGAATCCCTGTTAGCTTGTCCTGTAAGGAGGCCAAGAGGGGGTCAAGGGTGATGTTAAAAAGGATAGGGCTCAGGGGGTCCCCTTGCCGGAGATTTTGTCCAACTGGTACTGCCACTGTAAAACCCATTGGCGCCAGGACTCTGGTGTGGAGCTGGTCATAGAGCGCTGATATCCAGCGCCTAGCTGCGGGTGGGAGATGGAAGCGGGCCAGGGAAGCATCAATATACTTCCAGGCTACCCGATCATATGCTTTCTCCATATCCAGGAGAGCCACAAAGCCATTCACCTTACGAGAGTTAGCAGTCAAAGTCACGTGAAGGTCATTATAGTTGTCCCATAACGACCTCCCCGGAATAAAACCGTGCTGGGATGGGGAGAGGCGAGGTGACACCCATTTGGTGATGCGGTTGGCCAGAAGCTTCGTGAAGAGCTTGTGGTCTGTGTTGATCAACGCTATGGGGCGCCAGTTCGCCAGGTTCTCACGGTCTGACTTCTTGTGAATGAGGGTCGTGATTGAGCCTCTGGAGTCTGGGAGGACCTCGCCATTCACCAAGAGTGCAGCGAAGAGGTCGCGGAGGGTTCTGGCTATCACTGCAGGTTCCAGAAGGTACACCTCAAAGGGTATTCCGTCTGGGCCTGGGGCTTTAAGACGTGGGGATTTCAGAAGGGTTTCCATCACCTCCTGGATGGAAATAGGCGCCAGTAGAGCCTCATCAGCCCGTGGGTCAATGGGCGGCTCTGGAGCCCGCCACAGGAAGTCTTGGATGTCCGATGGGTCCACCTGGGTGGCATGGAAGAGGCTGGAGTAGAAGCGGTGTAGTTCCTGCGTGATTTCCTCTTTATCTGAAGTGGTTGTTGTGCCAATCTTCAGTGCAGTAATATCCTGCGCTGTTGACCGGGCTTTCTGTTTCTGAAAGAAGAAGCGGGTGGGGCGTTCCCATTGAGCATAGTAACGAGATGTTGTAAAGTTTGCTTCCCGTTCTTCCTGCAGTGTGAGCTCATGAGGAGTGCTTCCTGCGCCGCTTCCCAGTCTTCCAACCATCTGGGAGAGGGTGAAAGCTGGCAGTTTCGCTCTAGATGTCTGATTATGGCGTCCGCCCTTTTGACTCTGGCGCGAGCTGCAGTCATCTGGGCTTTGGCACAGTTGTAAGCAACGCGGGTGATGCCCTCCTTGGTCACCGCCCATCTAGCCTTGTGGTCAAGCAGGTGGGGTGGGGGGAGGTGAGAGTCTCCCGGATGGTCATAGACAGCTTCTCCTTAGTAAAGGGGCTGTTGAGAAGAGCTGGGGCAACCCTAGGCCAGAACCTACGCGACGGTCTAAGTGTGGTGGTGAGGACAACGGTGAGTGACCTGTGATCACTCAGATGGTTGTCACGAGAGATGGGAGAGGAGACGCGGCCAATTAGCAGGGGGCCAATCAGTGCCATATCTATGCGTGACGCTGACTGGAAAGCTCCTCCATCATACTGGATCCTAGTCATGCAACCTAGGCCAGACGCGGAGGGTGGAAGCGCATCTATAAAGCCACTCAGGCAAAGGAAATCCTGGAGGCGACTTGATCCAGGGCGTTCCTTTGCTGCAGGGGGTAAGAGTCACGGACGCGACTTATGGTTGTGTTGAAATCTCCTAAGAGGACTGTATTCCGTGGGAGATTGAGTTGGAGGAGCTCTTCCAAGAGCCGATTTTGCTCCTGACCTGCATTAGGCAGGTAGATGCTTGCAGCGAAGAAGGAGAAGTCAGGAGTGGTGAGTTTGGCCAGTATGAGGCGGCCACCTAGATATTGTGAAAAAGAATGGGTTTTAACCCGGGGATTCAAAACAATAAGGGCGGCATGGTTTGTCCAGAAGGAGTTGCCTCCAAACTGTTCATTCCATGCAGATTGTTCGTGGGGGAGGATATGGGGCTCCTGGACAGCAGCGATGTCAATTTGTGCTGACCTGAAGTTTCGGAGGAGGCGGGCTCTCCGCTTAAAGTCCCGCAACCCATTTGCGTTGATGGATTGCAGGGCCAGGGTGCTGCCATGGGGACTCATAGCTGTTCCCCTCCATGTCCTGGGGGTTGCCAGCGCTTAAACCTGCTGCTGTGAGGCGGCTAGTTTTGATTCCTTTAGCTTGATTATTAGCTGCAATCTGTGAGGAGCGTCGAGGGTTCTGAGGGGAAGGAGAGGGTGGGGGGCGGAGGACCCAGTAAGCCAGCCTAGGATGCTGCCCCCGCTCCGTTGCAGGGGAAGGACCTGAGGGTGCTCAATGATGACCTCCGCGGTGTCCCCATTTGATGAGTCTGAGTCCATATTCACTTCCTCCAACACTGCAAAGGATCCGCGTGAAATGGACTGTGGGGTTGGGGTAGGACTCTTTGAGGTGGCACTTCTACCGCAGGCCGCGGGTTGCCAGTCCATGCTGGTGGGCATAGCTTTATTGGGAGCTGAGGGTTGATGCGATAAAGCACTGGTGGAGGTTAGTGGGGGTGCCGCGGAGCCCTGAGTGGGGGTGGCTGACGAGGCGCACCCTGTGGGAGATGCCTTGCGCTTGGTGAGAGAGTGAGTTGACTCTGGGAGATTGGAGGGGGTGCCCATTGGAAGGGGGCATGAGCGCGAAGGTATCCCATACTAATAGTGGGGTTAGCTGTTTCAACTGCTAGGCGTAAGGCCTCAGGGGACAGGTCTTGAACGGGAACCCATTGTGTGGGTTGTGGAATTGCTGCTGCAGCCACGTGGGATCGTTTTTGGCCTGGTTTAGGCCCCTGGGTGGTGGCTAAGAGGGCTTGTTTTCGAGCTGTGCAGCCACTATACAAGTGTCCAAGGGCGTTACACCATGAACACCGGGGGCGCGCCTGATCAGGGTCGACAAAAAAGATCTCAGGGCATGCCCCAACTACCGCCACACGAGGAATAACCTCAATGTTGTGGGATACAGTGGGGGAGGGGATGAACGACGCCCTAGCAGTGCGAGCTCTTTGAGTGGGAGCATAGTAAGAGGGGACGCTAAAGTCCACTGAAAGAACAGACCCAAACTCCATTAAACCACGATGGAGTGCCAGTTTAAGAGACTCAGGATTAACAGTCGTTGGTAGGTTGGAAAAAGTAACCCATGAAATTTTCTCCAGGTGAGAGCGTGTGCGGGAGATGCGAAGAGATCCGCGTGGAATAATGACCTGGAGGGTGGCAGCATGGTCAGCAAGGGCAGCTTCAGTGAAGCCCACATCGATGTAGTGGCCCTCCACTGATTCATGGATGGTGATGTTAATTGGGAATGTTTCCGCAATCGCTGCAAAGTATGAGAAGTAATCCTCTGTATAGAATTCAACAGGGTTATGCCCATAATAAAGGCGAATTGCGTGGGAGAGGGTTGAGCGAGGTAGAGCTTTTTGCGCTCTAGTTTCGGCCCATTTCTTCTTAACATCAGCAATAAACGCCACTTCACGGGGATCAGCTTTGGGTAGCGTTGGTGCCAGAGGCTTTTGCCACGCCCCAGTGGCTCCTTTGGTACGTTTGTGTTTGCTTTGGGCTGCAATTGCGGGTTGAGTGTGAGCTGGTGGTTTGGACAAGTTTGCGGAGTTCCCTTGTTGCTGGAATGTTACAGCAGTTGCTGGCGTCATATTAAATTGAGGGGCGGTTTGTTGGGCCTCGCTAAATTGGGGAGGCCCATCCAGATTGGAATTAACTCCAGCCAATTGGGAGGAGGGCGATGTTTCATCACCATCCCAATCTATTTGGGTAAATTCAGCCCGAGTATTTGTTGTGATTTCGTGGGCAAAACTCATTTGCTGATTGGTGAATTGGTCGTTTTCAGCATATTGAGATAAAGTGCCGACTTGAGAAGTGCCAATTACTGGGTTTAAATGGGACGGGTGAGATTGGAACTGGTGTGAAGTTCCAAAATCCGAACCATTTGAATCCTCATTGGGAAGAGTAGATTGTCCCAATTTGGTGCTTAGTGAACCAGAATGTGCGGCTGATCCAACCTTACATCTGAGGATTTGGGGGCCAGGTAGCTGGGTATCGCCCCTCATGGAGGGAGCCAGAAACTTGGCGTCAGCAATAATAGATGGGGCTGAATTAGCTGACACAATGGGGGAGGTGAATGCCTGGATGGGCTGAGTTGCATTCAACTGAGCAGACGCCATTAAAACAGCGTGGGTGATGGCCTCCTTGGTTGGAGGGGGCCCAGCGGGTTGGTGGGAGGCAGCGCACACAGAGCTGTTAGGCGTGCAGGTTGCAGAAGTGTGATCAGGTGAACTGGAGCTAGTTGGAGTAGCTCCAGGTTGGGGGGTGGTGCCTGCTTTCATGGCTGCTGCTTGAGAGCGGGTGATTCTGGTTGACCCTGAGGTGGGTAACCGAGGGTTGCTTCGTTTGAGGGTGGTGATGGCTCATTTGGCATAGCCTGCGGGTTCTTTTGCGGGGTTTCCCGCCATATTTGCTAGTAGTTTTCGTAAATCTCTTTAGTGGAGCTAAATTTCAGGCTGAATTGATTTTCGAAAAGTGATGCTTAGCAGAAAGAAATTAGCTTACCAGGCATTGGATGGTCTTTTGAATGTCAAAACTCATAGACTTTAAATAATGGTGCTGCTTTAATAGTTATAATGTTTTATTAAAGTCACCATGCCCCATTGCTTTGCGGGTCCCAATAATAATATATGTTCACTCCAATGGTCAGAGTATAAAAAATTGCTGATTTTTAAGTATCTTATAAAGCTTCCCTTCATGAACAACTGTGTCCTTTCATTACTCCATAAGAAGCGTTGAATTTATGCCAATTCATTATCATATTGTTAAGTCAGCATCTTATCAGAAAATTATCATCCACATCAGCCTCAAAGTCCATGATAGGCAGTTGAAATAAACCACTAGCGTTATGATGCTTTATGCTGAAATGTTGCTAATTTTGAAATCGTATGCTTGTAATTTTAAGGCCCAGTGGGCCAACCATCCTTCTGATTCTTAAATTCTGTCTTAGTGAAAAAAGGCATTATAATTACTCCATTCAAGTTTATTTAATGAATGTAAACCCAGAATTGTTTATATGCGTAAATTACTGCTAGACACTATTTCTTAGTTACTATATAGTTCCATTCATGAACGTCCAAGGTTTGGCTAAAATAAGCCACAGGATGCTCTATTCCATTATATCCAATTTAAATAAACACCACCCTGATGTTGGTAAGAGAAGCGTCTGTTTTAGTAATAAATTATTTTTTGAAAATTGGAGTACATTTACAGTGGCGCTTGGGACAGGTAAAGCTGTAGTTTATCAAATGCCAGCTTACAGCTCCCAGTCCACATAAAGGGTAAGCAATTTTATGGAGATGTTTTAGAAGTTCATCTATTTTGCTAAAATTTTTCTACAAACCAGTGATAATAGCCAATCATTTGAAGGAACATTGGATGTTGTGCTTACTACTCAGTTGTAATATGCACTTGGTAGCTTCACCCTTCACTGGCTGGGGCCGCAAACCATGTTCTTTCAATGACAAACCCCAGGTAGTACAATTGTTTGCGGAAAAATTGCATTTATATGGCTTTATTCTCAGATTTTCCTTGGTAAGATGGTAGAGAACTTCTTCCAAGTTTTAAAATTGTTCATTAAATGTTATAAAAAACGTTGACATCATTGAAATAAACAATGTAACAGTAAATTTATTTTGTTGAGTATATTATCCATAGCCCGCTAAAAGGTCTCTGGGGCAAAACACTGCCCCTGCGGCATTCTGGTAGGTTAAGAGGCCCTGAGTTATTGCATGGCACAATTTTACTGCTCCTCTTTGGGCAGTGTCAGATTCTAGTGATTGACTAAAAAATAAACTCTTGAAAACCCCATAAACTCAGGCTGATTACCCTTAGAACAACTTGGAATTTATTCCCAATTAACCATGCATAATATCAACTCTATTATCAAGAAATTGTCCCTGGATTGATTCCTAAATCAGCTCTAAAATTTCATGAACCATTGTTGGGATTTTTGCCCATATTCCCAGCCTGCTAGATTACCTGGTGTCGCTAGGGGAAAATTCCCTAAGGTGAAGTGAATCAGAAATCGGTTGGCCCAAATTTCAGTGGAACTATGTTCAGGGGATTTTGGGATATTCGCCTGGTCATATCCATCGGATTGATCTGGATGAATACCTAATATCTCATTGGGCAGAGTGGCCGGCGAAATTAGGGGCATCTGATATTGATTAACTATCTGGTGTACTGATTGGGATTGGTCAGGTTTCATCACCAACTGATTGGGAATGAATAGTGTTGTGAGGCGAGTGATGCTGCCTGAAACTAGCAAATTGATCAGTTGGTGAAGTGATCTGCCATAATGGGTAAAAAGTCCCATTACCTAAGCAGGTCACTAGCCAATTGTGGTTGGTTTGCTTGGATTGAAAGGAAAACACTAGTGACACGTTTCTGACTCTTTCCGTTTGAGGTCTTAAGGATGTCCAATGACAGAATCTTAGCCAGGATGGGGAAGACCATCGCTGCCAAGATGAGGAAGGGTGGTTCAACAGCAACGGCTGCCATTTCATAAAATAGGTGTCAACTGAGGTTTAGACGGCCAAATCCCCTAATATATAATTCCCTAGGATTCACTCTAATAAAAAACATAGAAAACACAGAAAAACAAACATTAAAACATTATTATTAGTTTTATTAGTAATATTGTCGATTCAGTTATAGTTAGACTATCAGCATCCAGTGTGAAGTTCCATATCAAGGGTATTATTGCAGAAGGCAATAATTGGAAGACTTTCAGAGAGAAGAGTAGAGATCTGAGCGGGGATCTAGAGACAAAGAGAGCCACAATAAGGGATACTGTCAACTGTGTGTTGGGCCAAAAGAGACTGTCATCAGGAGATCTTGACAAAGATCAGGTGGACAATAATATATGGAACAAATCCCTACAAGTATGACTTATCAAGTATTTAATTGGAAGTACTGGATGAAGCTTTGGGCCAAATAATAGTTTGAACTCAACTATGGATAATAGTCTCCATACTATTACCAGATAATACATTCTATACAATGCAAGGAGCACAAGGAAACTGAACCTGTGCAGTAAAAAGGTTACTGGGTTGATGACCAATAATCAACTTGGAGTAAATTTTTACAACCAGTAATAACGATAAGATTGCCCCTAAAATTATTGCAATCAATTATACGCCCTATGGCGAATTTTTTATGCTAATTCTTGTAATTGTTACAATAGCACTTGCACATGGACAGCTCAAATGGAGTACCTAGTGCTATCAGATGGCCTCCAATGTCCCAATTATGGGTAAACCATTAATTCTTATTGATGCCAATTTTCCTAGAAGTTTTACTTTCATCATCTTTATGATAAAATCAAATTGGGCTGACCTTGGGACAATTTTGCACAATTGAGTTGCGATTTTTTATACCTGAAGCCTATACACTTTTGAGATTATTTTGCCACCAATAGTCCTAGTAAAAGGTCATGGTCATATCAGTTCAAGGGCGAATTGAGGTGGAAAATTATATCTGATGAAAGTCGCATGCTAAAAATTATGGCCAGGAGATGCCCTAGAGGTATAAATACCAGCACTTGACCAAGTAATATTATTATAAAAATACAGCTTTTAATAAAAATATACTTTTCTTTCTTTTAACTGGTTTTCAAAAGAGTCTGTTATTTAAGAGTGTTAACAAGATATTAAGTCAGAGAAATCAAGCCTGTAACTTTGCATGCCTCAGTAGAAGCTTTAACTTTGTAGGGGAAAATTAGCCAAGAAGACCATAAGGGTCATATAGTAATAGATAAGCCTAGTGAGCTTCCAAACGGTGGATCTAACATAAGACACTAGCTAAAATTGGAGGGATTTTTCAGTCAATTTTTTTCCCAATCAGATGTTCAGGATTTTATTTTAACAAGCGAGCAATCCTCAGAATTTAACAAGTGGGGATCACTCAAACTCAGTAATGCTTTCTGAAATGGACCCATACAATTAGTTGCAGGAAGTTCTTCCAGAAGAGAAAGCAATAACTAATGGAAACTAGTGACAAAGAAGTCTCTGATTACTTTAATACCAGCTGCCATGGCTCTGATGTGAGTACCTCTTACTCCCTAGATCTTACCACGGCGTGGGAGGTCATGTAGACGCAACAATCCCAATTGATCTTACACCTGAAAGCGTTAAGACCATGATGGAAACGCAATATCATGGATTTACAAATTATATATTGAAAATTTGATTTATCTTTCATCGAGTTCTACTATCTCAAAGACCAGGCACTCAAGATGGAGATTTACATGTTTATCTAGATGCTAACATGGAAGCTCTTTCAGACGTCTCACAGACAGTCAAGCAACTAAGGAATTCCTGGTTAGCTTTGTCCAACCCTCAATCAATCATACCCAAGGATTCTTGCTAGAATAAATCTGAATCTCACGGAAATCTACCATGTGCAAGGGGAAGAGCATTCTTCACAAGATGCTCGGCTAGATATTTTAAATTCCAGTTTACCAAAGTCTTAAAGGCAATTGTGCATAATACAGGACTTGAAAACGACTCTCATCAAAGATTAAACACCCTTGAGGAGCTATTAACAAAGGAGTCACAAAGATTGATGCAGAAGTTCTTACTCATAATGAACTATTGCATGAATGGGTATAAAACATGAATACCCACTGTCAAAGATATAATTCAATCCGATTTTCTATCATCTCAGATATATTGAATCACCACACAGGCTACTTCATCCTGAAGTGAGCACCTGGATTTAAACATAAAGCGCATTCACTTCAAGGAGTATGTTTAAGCTGAGATGGGTATTATAAATAAAAACATCAAAGATCTTGTGGAATTACCAGAAGTCTCAGGTAGGGATGAAGAGGATGCTCAGATCAAAGATGAAGTTTCAAAATCTTGACAGTTGTGTCAATATTGCAGGCCAGAAAGGTTAGAATACTCAAGAGAATTCGAAACTAAGAATTCAAGTATTAATAACAAATAGTCTGAGAAGATGGTCTGGCCATCTAGTACTAAAAAAAAAGATGGTCTGGCCAAAGATATCAAACACATGACAATAAATCATGTTTTATCTAAAAAAGTGTGACAACTAAAAAAAGTCAAATTCTTCAAAGATATGTTGCCAGTGTTCTTCCAATTATGATGATGGAGATATTAAAAAAAGTTTTGTCTATTTGACTAAAAAATGACTTAAACCCAACTAATGCCAAATTCAAGTTTCATAATCTAGCATTCTGGAGCAATATCATAAAATGAGCCATTGGGAATTGATACCATTGCAAAAACTGATATCACAAAAATCCATCATATGCCTAAAATCCTGACATTTATCCCAACTTTAGATACTCTCTGATTGTAAAGAGGGCCAAGTTTGACTGAAAATCTACCAAGACGCCTCAAGTACTAGAATTGTAACGCTTATTACTTAAACAGGGTGCTTTGACTTCAAACCTCTTAACTTGCCAAAGTTTGATAGGGATGGGAGCGTTTACTCTTTTATCAAGCTATTTTAAGCAATATAAGGAGCATTATACTGTGCGAAAAGATCATTATTTATCAACTTTCTCAATGCCCACAGTTGCGACCTTGTTAAGCCCTATTTAGATGATTATTGGTCCAATCTTGATGTCAAAAATGCGGTGATAAAACAATCTGGAGGGCCTGTAAAATTATTGGTCCAAAAAACTAAGCTTATTAATGTCAGACTTGAGCAGAACAAGATCATTAAGGACTATGACTTGTTTTTCCATGAGGTGAAAATCCTTTTTGGGTTTAATGCAATGACTGAGTTTGACGCTAAAGTTGCAATGGAGCACGCAGCTAAGCCCTAATGTGATTTTCGCCGTGTCATGATTCTAGCATTTATAAGAGACATAGAATCCAGGATTCTACGAATTACTTGAGAAGCTGTGACAGCAGTCTTGACGCTCCTAATTGACCCAAATATCAGTAAAATTTTGATATATGGGCTCAAAAGTTAATACTATGTCTGATCAAGGAAAAAAACTGAACAATGAGCCTGAAGTTCAAGAAAATAGAAGCCTGTGCTGATTACATGCCACAAATGTGGTTGAAAGGGACATTTTACTAGACAATTCTACAGATGTTCATAAAAAAGGTCCAGGGTCAACATTGCCCTAGATTTCAACAGCAATTATGAGGTGGTAAAAGATCAGGTGGAGTAGAGACGGAATGTTCCAACTCCACTAATGCTCACCAAACCATTCCCCCTGACCCTGGTGAGATCTTTAGGGCTAAAGATGTTGCTGAAGATAACGTCCCTCCTATTGTGGCTAGTGATTTACTTATGGTCACCACTTGGGCTAAAGCAAAAGCAACTGAACCCTTAAAATTTACCAGAGATTCCCAAGAAATGGCATATAAACCTTATGCAAAGCAGATTATTGATCAGGGTTTAGGCCTCCAACCTGTACGTTCAACTGAACTACATTCTCTCCATTATATACAAGTAGCCATTCCAATAAATATTTAAGCATATAACTTCTGAGATATCAGCTCAAGTCTGAAACCACATCTGGAATTGGGCAGCAATCACAGTTTTTACGCAATAATTCCCTGAAAAATAATCATATTGCATATGAGGATATAGCAGTAAACAAGGTTTGAGTTTGGGTGATCATTGATAATGAAGCACCTATCAATATAGTAAGCAAAAAATTAGTTAAAAAGTTGAATATTGCGCCTGATGTTGTTCACTGTCATGAATATTGCACAGTAGGAGCACATACAACCAAATCTCTTGGAACATACTGTACCCTAACTTTAAAATTTAGATTTATCATAATGACAGAGCCTGCCATAGTATTGCCAAATACAAATACAATATCATAATTGGTACTAATTTCCTATGAATAGTTGGAGTTGTTACAAATTACAAGGATGATATTCTCACCACTCTCGGCCAGACTATCCACCTTACTATAACAAGGATGGAGCAATCGAGAAAAGGAGTACAGCTATTGTTATTCCAATATGCTTATATTACCCAGTTTAATCAATTATAATATATCTGCTTTTCCACTGGGGAATTCATCCCGCTAGTGGATGTGGGAGTTATAAGTTAAATATGATGACTATTATTTGAAGTATTATCCTGAATGAATATTTAGCGATTTACCAGGTTTTGATATTCTGGATATTTAATTTTTCATTGGGGGTGATTCCTGACAATAAACAAGTGATTAGGTTGCAATTTACTATTGATGAGTTAAATAACTTGTAGGAGTTAATTGGGTTTAGTCACTAATTGACTAAAGGTTTTTTTGTTGCTGTGCGAGTAATGTCGCCTTTAATAAAACCTCTTGTGAGTTAACCTTTTAGGGATCACAACCTACTGTTTATAAAAGTAAGAGTCCCATTACCTAAGTGAGTTGTTACCTAATAAGGATAAATTTGAAGAGGGTTGAGTAAAGGCGTTGGGACACATTCCTTGTTTCAACCCAGAAGTTTTGCATTGAACGTCAGCTGGAGAATCTGCTTGAAAGCTAATGAGTAAGATTATTGTTTTGTGCAACCCTAGAGGGTAATTCATCAGCGATGGCCACCGTTTCCAAATGGAGCGCCAATAAAAGAGTTGGAAGCTGAATTACTTTATAAATTTCCTTGATTTTTTCTAAATGAAGCAGCTAATTAGATAAGATAATCTCAAATACTTTTATGATTTAGACTGTTTCCTCTTGATACTAGAGTTGGAAGGATAAGAGATGCTTTGTCTAACTTATTGTTATCTCTGCTGACTCTGCGTGACAAGAAGTAAGAAGAACTTCTGAACCTAATTTTAGTTTAAGTTACACTGAAGAGAGAGAAGACCCTCTAAACCTAATCCTAGGTTGAGATTCACAGAAGAGGGAAGGCGTCCCTATCATTATTCCAGATCATCCAAGATTAGGACAAGCTCCGATTTTGCGTTGGACCTAACCTTTTTGGCTAATGAAGCTCAATATGAGTATTAGTCTTCATAAAATTACGTCCCAATACAATTTATTATCAACAAGTCATACATAACACATATAAAAAACCTGTGCAGTTAAACAAAGGGATCTGGAGCGAGCTACCATATGAAAAGAATAAACAGCTCCCAAAAATATAAAACCAACCTATTCATATCAGGCCTACAAAGATGGAGTAGTATCATTTTAGTACATCGAGGTAAGATCAAAGATAAAACCACTGTCCACACATAAATTAATGAGTCAAAGGTCATTCCTTTTTGGTCAAATCAGCAAATTACTATGTCATTGAGAGATTAAGTAATCATCCAGACTGGGCTGACTGTTAAGATTCTAGAAGGACTTTATGGTGAAGTATATCAACCATGGTCAAAATTTCAATTTGAGCCAACCATCGCACCTTGTATAATTATTCCCAGCCATTGGGAACTTTATATCTTATTTGAAAACCTATAAAATTGACCCATTACCATCAAGAGACATTAGACAATTGCCTTTATGCATCTTGTCAACTTTTTGTGGTAGGGAATTACTTCCACTAGCTGATTGCATGGGTTCAGTCTCACTGAGCAATGTATGGACAATATGAAGATCGTCAATTTTTGATAAATAATAACTAAGTACAAAATAAGGAGTTATTGCCCTGACAACACCAATTTATTTTATTATATAAACTAACAGGTTTCTTCTGCTAGCCCTTTACTACTCCTTCACTTCTTTTTCTACAAAAGACCTCTCCCTTCTCACTCTCACGCTCAACTCTTAATACTCAGTATTCCTAATCCGTTTCAACTTTCTGCCTAGTAGTTCTCTATTTGTTAAAATTTTAGAGGTTTTGTTCTATCATTTTGGCTTAGGAAGAAATTTTCAATTCTCTAAACTATTATTACTTTAATTGATTTGTTTCACATCGACATAATTTACCATTCAAATCTCAAGACTCACCTCAACTAATAAATATGGCCCGCTGGATATGTGACTTATTGTCCAATCAATCGATTTCTTGACATTACCACCCCTTGACTTGATGATAAGCTCATATTGCTTGTATGCCTAAAGGAACTCTGTGTGTACTCAGTTGATAATCTGACCACCCTTGGGTTCCTTGATGGTCTGGGCATTGATACCAGTCTTCTCTGTTATCTCAGGTCCAGTCTAAATTTTAGCAAGCTTGTTCCTTCTTCATAACTCATGTTGCTCATGAAAAAAAACATGACCCCCTACCACAAATGTGGGAGGCTGCTGCGTCTACATTAATCGCGCCACCTGATCCAAAATCTTCATAGCTAAACTAGTGGAATATGCTTCATTTTGAGATGTAATCAGAGTGTCCATTAAGTTAGTCAAATAGTGCTGGGGCTCTACTCCGCTGATATCCTCCACACAGGAATAAATCAATGCCAGCAAAGCTAAATGTCTTCCATAGAGTAATTGGAGGAAACTTTTCCCCGTTGACAAATGATAGCTAATATTGTACAAAAATATGGTGGTGGATAGAAGGGTACTCCAGTCAGCGGGCTAATATATACAAGCTTTTAGAAAATGTTCACCAAGGTGTCGTTGACCCGTTTGATCATCTCAATTGGATTCATGGTGATATGGGGTAGATAAGACGCCACGGATGGACATCAGCTCGTCCAACTTAGGAATGATATGCAAGATAAAATTTATTCTATTAACCATGAGAATAAACTGCGGACAGCCATGTTGCTGTATGATGCATTCCATAATGAACTTAGTGATGGTAAGAGCCCCTAAATCCCTGATAGCTCTTGCTTACACCCACCTGGTCAAGTGATCTATGACTACTAGTATATACCTAGAGCGATTCACGCCTGTTGGCAGAAGACCCACCACATCAAGGGAAACAGTGTGCCATGCAAATCAGGGCTTAAGCAGCTGATAGGTAGTTTTTTGTGGAAATTTTTCTCCCCTTGACACTGGTAACAACAAGTAATCATCTCAAGAGCATTATATTACATGCTTTCCCAATAGCAACTTGGTCAAAAACTCCAATGTCTCCCGCAATTCTCCATGACCTACCGCCCTATGCGATCCAAAATAACTCTCTGGCCTGACAGAAGGTTTTTTGAAGAACAGCATCAATTCTCAAATTTGATTATAAAATTCCCCATTGCTCATAAAGGTGTCATGGAAAAGCCATTCTAGCACTCTGGTCACCTGTGAAGGCTCATTGTGGGATTGGCTATGAATCATCTTCTCATACATTATGTTCCCCAAATTTACTGCAATTGTGACCATTGGTAATTGTGAGGTACAGTCCATATTCTGATGTTTTGCCCCTGGCCAGTGTATGAACTCAAAGTCATATGCTTGGAGCTTAAGACCTATTACGCAAGTCATCCTTCTGGTTCCCAAAGATTCTGCAGCCACCGCAAGGATGCATGATCTGTGACCACTTTTAATTTAACCCCGTGGAGGTAGACCTAAAATTGTTTATATGCATATATTACCGCTAAGCACTCCTGCTTGGTCACAGTGTAATTCCGATCAGAGCATGCTAAACTTCAGCTACAATAAGTGACATGGTGCTCTACGCTGTCAACATCCTTCTGAGATAATACTGCCCCTACAGCGGAAAGAGATGCGTCCGTTTGTATAATAGATTCCTTCTCAAAATTAGGGTATTGGAAAACATGTGTGCTAGCCAACGTGGTTCTTAAGACATCAAAAGCGTTTTGACAACTGTCAGTCCAGGCAATAATGGCGTTTTTCTTTAATAATTCAAAGAGTGGAGACCAATACATTTGAAGTTGGAAATAAACCGCCAGTCTTACCTGACCATCCCCAAAAACTTTTGTATATCCCACTTATTACCTGTCTGAGTCATCTTGCATATAGCTCTCACCTTCGCTGGCTGAGGACTAATCCCTTTTATGTTTACCAAAAAACTGAGATATTTAAGTTGCTCTTTGACAAAGTGGCACTTTTGAAGCTTAATTTTTATGTTAGCTTCAGTGAGTTGGTGGAACACTTGTTCCAGGTGATCAATATGTTTTTTGAATGCCGCAGGAACATATTGATATTGTCAAGGTAAAATAGATGCAAGACAGCTTCAGGTCACCTAAGATAGTGTCCATAGCCCATTGGAACGTGTCCAGGGCGTTGCACAAACCCTGTGGCATAATTTTAGGCCTGAACAACCCCTTTGAGTGATTAGGGTGCACTTCTCTTGTTCTGCCACCGGCACTCAATTTGCCAGCACCCTGATATCAAATCCATAGCGGAGAAATATTTGGCACCGCCCAGCCAATCTAAAGCATCATCAATTCATGGAAGCGGGTATGCATATTTTTCATAATATTGTTAAGCTTCTGGTAGTCAATTAATAATTGGTTGATGCCATCCTTTTTCTTGACAACTAGCACCAATGACGTCCAGAGACTTTTTAACGGCTCTAACATTCCCTGTTCAACCTATTTATCTATCTCCTCAGTTACAACTTCTCCTGCAACCTTTGATTGACAGATAGGCTGTTACTGAATGAGAAGGGTGATCTCCTGTTTACAACAGATGCACAATTCTGCGTGCACAAGCCAAATCGTGGTCATCAGATGTAAAAATGCTTCAGTATTAAACAAACAGATCCATAACCTGTCCTTCTGGTCCTTCAACAGGCCAGTTAGATTCTCACATGGAACCACAGTCACTACGCTGCACTAGGTTTTTCAGATAGCCTGAGGTTCTCCCAAAAATTAAAGTTATGTATATGGTGACCTCATCAATAGGGAACAGATGCAGATATGCCACCACTTGAGAGCTTTGAACCTTCATAGACTCCTTCTGCAGGCTCACTTTTAACAACTTCACTTCCCCTTGCCTTGTTAATAGGAACCCAGGAGCCACATGGAATTCAAGTTGTAATTGCTGGTATGGCCCCATAATTTCCACGTATAGCCCCTCAGGGATGTCTATTTCAAGCCCCATCCCTAGTATGACCTGATGTCCAGAAGATATGATTAAAGCACTTAACGCCCATAGCGGAATACCATTGTATTAATAAATCTGACTAGGAAAAGCTTGGGTCCTCCACTTCATCCACTGATGTCATACAGGAATCACACCATTACTATATGTAAGGTTAATTTGACTGGAGCAGATTGGGTCTTCCAGGACTCCGTTGGAGATAAAATAGATGAGGATCTATAGTCCCAGAATATTAAATGTTCCCTCCGCCATATCAATCACTGCCCCAAAATTCTGCATGAATATGACCCTGACCAACATGTCATAGTGATTATTAGGCGGAACCACCACCAGAGCAGATGCCCTGATTGAACTGAACCTCGTAGGCACCGCGCTGTAAGCGCCCTCCAACAAAGTGTTCTGTGCCCCCACAGCCCCATACAATACTTGGTGCTCCACATCAGGCTTCAGTGAAAGCTTTGCCACGAGCTTTTTTGATATAATATTGACAGGAGCGCCAGTATCTATAATCGCTCAAGTTTTGTATTTTGTACAAAAATATCACAGTATGTAAATTCTAAATAAGAGGAACAGTTGGTGTTTATTACATAAGCATCCAAGGGCTTTCAGTTAACCAGAAAAATGATTATACCAGCGGCAACATGAGGATACTTGTCAGGATAAGGTAGCTGAGGGTAGTTGTTCTTCCAAAGTTAACCAAAATGGATGGTATAAAGTGTCACGCAAAGATTCAATAGTGGGGATAGCTGTGAATCCTAGACTTAGGGGCCGGTGTATTGATATAAACTTAGGAATAGGTGACTAGGGACCTAATGTAACAAAATTGGTGATTGTGATGCCAATAGCCAGAAAGGAGCTTACTAAACAGAGGATCTAGAAAAAAGCAAAATTGAGATTGACCTGGAGGTAAAATTGTAACTTTGTTCATTTAAAAGAGAAGATATTTATAGGATGTGTCTTCGTCCTATTTCTTTCAGGGTAAAGAAGTCCTGCACCGGCAAGATCTTCAGCACCCTGACTTTGATCAGGTGGGGAGTTAATGGCAGGCTTGGCTTTGACAAATTTGTTAGATTACAGAGAATAGTGCTCTGAAGATGTGAGGGTAAATCTTGGAGAGGTATTAGAGATAGGGAATTTTGATTTGGGCTGAGTGGGAGCAGGTCAAATCCTACCTTACTTCTGGACAACTTTCTCTACTAGAATTTCCACGTTCCCCTCTCTGGAGTCGCAACATTAATTGGGTGTTCAACTTTGAATGTATTATTCCTCTCAATAATTTGTCAGGCATACAGTTTTTGAACATCTTGGCATAAATCTAAGTCTGCATTATTGGGGTCACTCCCTTGGTTGTAGGCCAAGACATCATAGGGAACCTGTTGATATAATAAATCAACAGGGTGAGTGCCAGGACCAACACAAAGCAACTTGTGGGAATCATTAGGGACAGATAAGTTTGAATTAGCAGTAGAGCGTTTCATCTCTACTTTACCTTACCTTTTTCCTTTATGATTGGGGTAGCCAGTATTACATTGAAATTCAGTTTTACCAGACAGCAAGCCACATAATGGTCTCTTTGGCTGCATAAGAAACAACTATTTGTGAATGACCCTTGTCTCTGTATTCCACCCAAAAATCCAGGTCAGAAATTAAATGATGGATGGTATTTCAGCCAAGGACAAGCTGATTGAGAATAATGGGGATGGAAAGGACCCACTAGAGCATTAAGTTGATGAGGATTAACTGTTATATTTTTAACCAGGTGATATTCCTCGCATATTAATGAATATTAGTAAAATAATTACTCAATGATATTGCTAATTGGTTTGTTAATTTTAATTCATTATTAATCATAATTCCCTAATTTGTGCTCCCCATCTGGTTGGGTTGAGCTGTCTTGATCTGCAGGATCAAGAAAGTATCAGGGATCATCCCCAATAGGAAATTGGTGGGTCTTGACACTGGTGACTGAGGCTGAGGATGTCGAGATAATTAATATTATCATTTTGGATGACGAATTGCTTAAATTTGACGTCAAAACGTATTAGAAATGATCCTGATAGAGTTTTCAGCCAATTTCAACACTTGCAACTTACGCTGTGGATTCCAAGCTAATTAATACTAATCATTTAATCTTGACAGGCTCTTACATGGTGCCAACTCCATGTGAAGATGATTGTGGAATTTTCCAGCAAAAAGTCAAATCTGATTTTCTGTACCAGTGACTTATGATGGCAAACCATTTAATAATTAAATTAAGTCAAATTACATTTTGACTTTGTGAGAGTATCAGAAACAATCTCTGACAGTATATTGGTTTAATTTGACACTGGTGACTTATGCTGAGAATGTCAATATATTTAATTAATTCATATTATGATGAATCAAGGATTAATGTAATCATGGACATTTGAGGATGACGAGTATTGCCAGAAAGAGTGCTGACAAATACTAATCAGGGATAATTGCCAGTGAGTGCTGATGATGCTGGCAATAAACCAATGATGTGGACAGGCAAAAGATGCCTATAAATAGTTTAATCTCCTCTTAATAAAACTATTTCTAATCTTCAAATCTTCATATCTTCAAATGTAAAATTTGTTTTCCCATCTTTATTGAGTTTTTAGTTATCAGTAGTTATCTTAGCTTGTAGAGGTGGGACTCAAGGTCCCCGGTTGTTAGGTTCTGGGTTAAAATACCTAAAATGGTTGGCACAACCCGCTCCTAACCTTGAACTAGATTAAAACTCCGTTGGAACTTGGGCAACTAGCAGCAACAATGAAGGACTTGAAGGATTGAAGGGAGGAACCCTTGGAAGTCAATGAAGGCCACTGAACCACAATCATTGGATATATCCCTAAGAGGACCTCTGATTCATAACGAATAGTCATGCCTCAGAAGGAGAAGTTGTTAGTCTGCTGGGTTGGTGGGTTGCCCTGCAAATTTGTAGGGAAAGGTCGCCGATGATTGTGAAAAAACAAAGTCTAGCAGTCTTCATACAGTTTGGCCTTGAACATTAATAGAGTCACCTAGTATTGATAATGAAAAATTCTCAACAGTAACCAATGGATTACACCCATGTCATTGGTGTCCATTTCATGATGTGGAATTGGTTGCTGTTGCAGGGGCCTTCCGCCCCAAATTGGGAGCACCAAAAGTGATAGATAGATGGCATAAACAACTGATGATTTTTAATAGCTCAGAAAAATCTTTAAGAATATGGTTCATAGCATTATACAGTTCTCTATATGGCTTAACAGCTGCCATCATCGCTATGGCCACCTCCTCATTAGTTAAGATATTTGCTCCCACTAACTCATGAGCCTCAGCTGTGAACCGCTTTGCAAATTCAACCAAGGGTTTATTCTTTTAAAACTTATTGTCAAAAATGTTTTCTTACGCTGCACCATTTTTCCACACCCCTGAACAGGAAGATCACAGTCTTCTTCACCTCTTGATATGCTAAGGTACTACTCTTAAGGTAACATGTGACCTGGTCAGCGCACTAAATCAGATTGAATAAAAACATTTTAGCTTTCTGCCAATTGGAAGCCCATTCTACTGCAAATTTGAGCTGCTTAAAGGACCTAGGTATGTTTTATCACCGTTAATGGGGCTGCTTGTCAATGCAAACTCCTCCCTTTCCAGCAATACTATTCAGTTTACATACTGCACAGTATAGCCGTTCTGTAGTGTCACCCAAGCGGTCAGCAAGTTGGTTGTCTTGGCAACCCACCAATTGTAGTTGGTGAAAGGCCTTTTCAAGCCGATTCATGGTGCCCTTCTTCTCCCAAAAAAGCATCTTTGAGTCTAAAGTAGTGTATCAAAGGCAAGTTTCAGTTCTGTGTATTGAGATAAAATAATAAACCGAGGTATTACCCTGTCAAGGGGAACTGGTTGCTCCATTGCTTAACTAATATGAGACCTCTAATATGTTAATTAATGGGCCCCCTGTAGTGAGCACCACTGTTAACTTTTAGCGGTAGAGGGTGACTTCTGTAAGGTATAAGGTGAGTTGGTAGAGCGTCGGCTAATAACCTGAAGGTTGCAGGTTTGATTACCACCTTTCACACATCAATTGGGGCGCCAGATAAAGAAAGCTGTTGGCTTTTAGCAGGTCTAATAACACAAAAACCTTACCCATGATGTAACCAGAAAAATCTGAGTTTCAAACTGGAGGTGGAAAAAATTTCCATGATGGAGTTGACCCTGTCAGGTTTTGTGTTGATACTTTCTTTCTCTATTTCATTAATATACGTCACCTGGTTGGCTTACTAGAATTAATAAAAAGGGTGACTACCGCTAGCTGATTGCACAGGTTCAGTCCCACTGAGCAAAGGATGGATGATATGAAGATCGCTGGTCCTTAATAAATAAAAATAAGTACAAAATGAGGACTATCGCCCTGATTATACTAATCTATTTATCAATCAATAAGATAACATAATACTTCCACTAACTTTTTCCTACTCTCTTCTCCTCTTTTTCCTCAAAAGACCTCCCCCTTCTTGTTCACACACTCAACTCTTAAACCTTAGTATTCCTAATTGATTTCAAACTTTAGCTTAGTAATTCTATATTTGCTAAAATTTTAGGTGTATTTTCTATCATTGAGGCTTTGTTTTGGTTACCTCAATTTGCCAAACTATTATTACCTCAATCAATTCATTTTATATCGACATAATCTACTGCTCAAATCTCAAGCTCACCTTGACTCATAAATATACTCCATCAGATATGTGACATATTATCCTGTAATGAATTTCTTGACACATCTGTTCCCTGTTATGAAAATTAACTTATTTCATGAGTTTGGATTTTTTGTCAAGTTAGGGCTTCTGACAGGGACATAATCAGCAATAATAATGTTGTTTAATGGCTGATTTGAAAAACATGACCAACTGTGAGAATAGCCAAGCCCAGGAAATATTTTAAATATCAGGAAATATTTTCTCAAGATTATTTTGATCTATGATCTGTTAAGGTTTTCATCCACATTATTGATAGTGGTGATCATAACCAACCTGATTACGCCTGATTAGATGCCAAAAAACAACAGAAGAGGATGTCTAAATGGAGATTAGAGAACTCCTAAAATGAGGCATGTTAGTACCATCATAATAATCTTTAGGATAACCAATTTTGATACTAAAAAAGAAGGATGTAAGCAATCAAGTTGTCAATGACTACAAGAAATTAAACATCAACAAAATGTACTCATACCCTCTGCAACAGATTGAATATGCCTTGAAAAGGCTAGCTGGTTGAAAAATTCTTCTTATGATGGACCTAATCAATGGGTATTGGTAAATTGATATGCCCAAAGAAGAGCGCAAAAAATGTGCAATTATAGTCCAAGTTGCCTATTTCAGCTGAAAAAATTGCCTCAAGGGCTCTACAATTCCCTGCAACCTTTCAGAGATCCGTGGACACAATATTAGGAGATTTTGATTTGTCATGTGTACTAGTGTACCTTGACAATATCAGTGTTTTTAATAGCACTTTTGATGACCACCTGGAACACTTAGAGGAGGTTTTAGAAGGCTTGCAGCTGCAAGCTTAAAAATTAAGCCCAAAAAGTTCCAGTCTTTCAATATCATCTGGATTATCTTGCCTTCATAGTTGACAAAGTAGGACTTTGGCCCCAAACCTCTATAATAGATTCCATTTTAAAAATAAAATGGCCCAAATCCAAGCGCAATATTCGGATTTCCTAGTCAAAATCAGTTACTATCACCAATCTATTGCCAATTTCACACAACTTTGAGAACCACTATTCTATCTAGTCAAGGATGAGGTCCTATTAAATTGAACCCCAGCTTGATAAGAATATTTTTATCAGCTCATCAACACTATTGGTAGCATCAATACTTCAATATCAAGACTTTAATCAGGATTTTATTGTCCAGACTTACGCATCACCTATGGAAGTTGTAGCAGTGTTCTCTCATATTGAGGAGGAAGGCAAAGGATATCATGTTTCCTTTGCTATTCAGACCTTGAATTTTCATGAAAGAAATTATATGATGATAGAACGGGAATTCTTGGCAGCCTTTTATGCTTGTAAGCAATTTTTGGGTCTATCTTCATGGCAATTAATTCAAAGTTGTTTTAATCATGCATCCCTAAGATGGCTGAACAACTTGAGAGAGCCTGAAGGGCCGATTAGCCCGCTTGGCGTTGAAGCTTTTAAGCCTATGATTACATAATAGAGCATCACGATAGAGTAAATCATCAGAATGCTGACTGCCTATCCCACTGACCACTATTGCAGCACATTATAACTGCAGATGAGTTGTTTAAGAAGACATTCAGTGGCAAGTACCAAGATGAGTCTGAATCCATCCAAAAAATAATATTGGACTTAAGACAAGGTACATTAATTAAAAACAAGACACTCTACAAGATTATTGAAGGCAAAAATTATATCTTACCATGACCATTGGCCCAAACAGACATTATTATGGCTGCCCATAAGGTCATAGGTTTAGTAAATTTAAGAAGACAAAGGATCATCTGAAGGAATTCTAATGTTGGAAATCAATGCATTTTGACATCCAGGAAGCGCTAGAGAACTGTAATAAAGTGTCAAGGCGAAAACATAATATGAGAAAGCACATCTTATCAGCTTGTTAAGCCCAAATTTTCCTGGCATACCATATCTATTGATGCTGTCAGATCTCTTCCAACAAACAATTTAAAGGCCAGGTATATTATTGTGGCTATTGACCACTTGACTAAATATATTAAAGTTAAGGCTATTTGCGAAGCAAAAGTAGCAACTAATATCAAGTTTATCCAAAAAGATAATCTTCACAAGCTTAAATGCCCTCAGATCATGCTTACGGATAATGGAACAAAATCACCGCCCATAGTCACGCCAAGCTCAACCAGTTAATGCAAGTAAGAGTAGTGCTTTCCACTTCCTATCACCTAAAATTAAAGGTACAGTTGAGCAAGAAAATAGGACATTTAATATCATCAGCAAGTTAATCTCAAACAAACCATTTGAATGGAGTACCTAACTGAGTTTGGCAGTGTTTGCCTACAACATCTCCTACCATAAGCTGCCAGGATGTCACATTTTCAGTTGTTGTATGTGAGACATCTGTCCCTACCATTGTTACTATATTTAGTCTTGGAGATTCTCATAAAAAACAACTATCCTTGTTATGGTGAGAAACTTGCAGATACCTTAATCAAATTGCAAGCCCAACCTTTTGACAAATGAGTTGCCGTTAAAAGACCTGACACAAAAAGGATATGAATAATAGCTACAAATTGGTCAAATTTGAAGTAGCCAATGAAGTTTTATAGCAACATCCACAGATCGGTATGATTACAAAAAGTTAGATGGCATCTGGTTGCCCATTTAAATTTATTTAACAAGTCATCATAATTCACCCATACAATCAAGGATTTTAGGACCATCCATGTATACAACCATGTTCATGAGAAATTTCTAAGAATGGTTAATAAGTTGGTCAATTAAAAATACATCTATAATAATAGCATTGCAAACTAAAATAAAACAAAGATATATATACATAAACTATAAAAATATAAAATCTATATAATGCAATTAATCAATACTTTTGTTCACATTTGAGTAAAGGAGGGGATCTGACTCCAAATTTTCTACAAATTGGGCTAATCTCAAGGCTAAAAATCTGGCCCTATATATATTAGTAATTCAGTATAAAACCAAAGTTGATCGTTGACAATAATTGCAGACTAATTGAAAATCTTAGATTTTGTTCAAGTCAAGTGGGGAGAAATGTCAGATTCTGCTGGTTGACTCAAAAATAAATCCTTCGTTAAACCATCACCTAAGCTGATTACCCTTACAACAACTCAGCAATTAGTACTGATTAACCATGTGCAATATGACTGTATCATCAAGTAATTGCCTTGTAATAATTCCTAAATCAGATCCAAAATTATATGGACCAGTAACAATAATAAGATTGTCCCTCAAATTATCAAAATCAGTTTTCCGCCCTATGGTGAATTTTGTATGCTAATCCCTCTTAATTGGCGCAATATCACTTGCACATGAACAGCCCAAATCAGAGTACCTAGTGCTATCAAAAGGCATCCTGATGTCCAGATTAGGTGTACATCACTAAGTCTAATTAATAACAATTTATGTCAGAAGTTGTATTTTGCTAGCTGTATGACGAAACTCAAATTGGGCTGCCCTTGGGATAATTTAACACATTTGAGTTGCAATTTTTGTAACTGAATTTAAATTTATTTGAGGCACACCAACCAGAGAAAGACATTCCCAATACAATGTGATAAACTCACACCAGTGGGCGACAAACAAATGAGACAAAAAAACCTCTTGCCAGGCAGGTAGCGGAGACTGCTAGCCCACCATGGCAGAGGGGGAGGGAGGGTCAGGCGGTTCTTCTACAGGCTCAGCAAATTGGGAAGAATCAAAGTTGTTATAGAAGCGGATAAGCGCAGAGAGCCATGGCGTTGGGGCATCAGAATGGTGGGGTTGGAGACATGTGAAATATTGGTCACTTACCTCAAGATCATCTTGGAAGACAGCCTCCATTAACTCCGCCACTTGATGCTCCACTTGGATGCGGGCATTTGGGAGTTGAGCCAAACTGGCGAGCGTTTAGCGCGTAGTTTTAGAGGCTGGGTTGAATGCAGCTAGTTTTGCCTCATGCAAGACGGCAGTTTTGGCATCATTAAGCAAGTTGAAGATTTCCTCCCATGCCATTTCTGAAAAATCAGGGGGAAGTTGATTGTGCTCAGCCCTTTACTGAACTGATCCATTGATTGGGCCACTGCTTTGTGGAGCTGGTGGAAAAGGGGTGAGGCCACCGCTGCAATGGCAAGCTGGTGGTCACTTTGGTAGGGGGCAGCATTGAGTTTAGGAGCATATCACTTGGGGGAGAGGGATTTAGAAAAATCTAAATTGTAAAATTCAGCCCAATCATATTTGATTGGGCTTTCTTCACCAGTTTCAGCATCCTTATTCATGATAATTCCACCTGTCTAGTCAACCTTATCCAACAGGTCCCAAGGATTCTGGTTTATGTGAATAGTGGATGGATAATATGGGAGGGTAGGAGTTGATTGGGGTGTTTGGGTGCAAATGGTGGTCCAGACCTGACTCTGATTGGGCAGTTGGTTCCCAGGGTGGGGAGTGTGACTGGAGGTGTTGGTGGGGGCTGACTTCCCACATTGGGTCAACGTGCGAGAATGTTGGGCGGGAGGGGGCAACAAAACGCCCCATTCAGTCAATTCTGAAATGGGTTCAGAAATTGAACTGAGGGAATTGACATGGAGGCAGGACCATTTAGTGTGGTCAAGAGCAAAACAAATGGGACAAATCAGTTGACCGCGATTGACATGAGCTCAAAAGAAATGCTCAGGTGCTGCAGCAATGCAAGCATGTGGGGGGATTTGTTTGGTGATGGTAGGGAGGTGGGGAATAATAGTGGCAGTGGCTCGAGGGCCCACAAGGCGCTCCGCGCCAGAAGGAATGGCTAAGACCAGGTTGGGCTGAGTGCCATAATCCAAAAGCCCAGTCATCAACTTGTCATAAAGAATTTGGGGTGGGAGATGTGAAGGGAGGTTGGCAAATGACACCACTAGAGTGGTGTCATCAGGGAGACGAGTTTGGGTGGTGGGGACAGGGATTTTTATAAATGAGAAGAGTCAACGCCGCCACTGCAGCATCCACTTCCATTGGGAAGCCTATGTCAAAATAGCCCTTATAAGGGCAGAAATCAATAAAGCCAGCTGGCGCAAAGGCAGCGGTGGTGAGTTCAATAATTGCTTTGTCAGAATATGGGAATAAATGCCCATAGTCAACATGGAGGCAATATCAGATGGTGGATTTGGGTAGGGCGAGAGGATGGGGGCGAGTCAGGTGGATGTGCGCAAGGTGAAGTGCTAAGTCCTGTGGGGGGAAAAATCAGTCAGTAGAGTTTGGCAGAATATTTGAGCCCATCTGAATTCATTTCCCTGCTAGGCGGAAAACGCTGGGAGGTGGATCACCGCTGCCCCACACTGAAGCAGCAGGCGGCAGATCCAAGGACATCAAATGGGAAAAGGTTGTGGCAAGGTGGCGGTGGATAAAATAAGCTTTTTTATTATAATTTTTCTCAAAAGTGAGTTCAAGTGGAAAGAAAAATTAATTTTTGTACCTGAAACTTTCCCAATTTTGAGAGTATTTTGCCACCAATAGTTCCAGTAAAAGGTAATGGTCATATCAGTTCAAGGGCCAAACTGAGATGGAAAACAATATATATAAAAATTGAATGCTCAAAAGTATTGCCACGAGATACCCTAGAGGTATAAAGACTGGTGCCTGACTAAGTTATATCACCAAAAGATAGCATCTCATAGTAAAAAATATACTTTTATTTCTTTTTCACCTGGTTTTCATCAGAGTATGTTCTCTAAGAGTGTTGACAAGCTGTTAAGCCAGTAAACTCCATCTTGTACCTTTGCCTGCCTTAGTAGAACTTCATAAAATTAAAGAAAAATTTTAGCCCAAAAATGACCAAAAGAGATATATTTTAGGTAAGAAGAGTGAGCTTCTAAACGGTTGATCTACCATAAGACACTGGCAAATATTAAGGATCTTTCAGTTGAACTTCTTGATTAGACGTGCAGGATTTTAATTTAACAAGAAAGTGTTCCTCAGAAATTAACAAGCAGCTTAATTTTTCAAGTTGAAGAAACTAAAACTATGGCCAAAAATTATAGAGCGCCACCCAAGCAGTCCAGTGAATTTTCAATCCATGGTAAAGAATAAGAATTTTTTGCAAGGGGTATAAAGTTTGCATTGGTCTATTACCACACGATTATAACTAATTTTATTATTAATCAACACTGGGGAGGCCCAAGGACTCTTGGAGGGCACTAGAGTCCCATGTTTGCACCAAATGATTAATTTTGGCATTAACAACTTCATACACCACATTTGACCGCTTAATCAGATGAAGGAAAATCCGCAGATGGTTTCCTGAATTAATATGATGAAGTACATTATGGGCATAACCCAAACTACAGTCATTCTTTGAAAAATAACGCTGTATTTATCAAAAAGGGCCAACTTTTGATCCATCTTATCCTCAGCTAATCCAGAGAGGCTTTCCCAAAGGACTAGAGAGCAAACAAATTGATTGATAGAATGCTAAGGCCTAGTTCATCCAAGTGACCAAATTTGGAAATATTTTCGGACTTCTTCAACTAGTAAATATGCACAATTGTGAAAATCTGGTTTCTCTTTATATGAACAAGGTATGCATACAAATTAGCTAAACGCACCTAAAGGTCACTATGATTAGGGAGAATAACCCCAGGCGTGGCAACAGGCTCCAAATTGGAATGACAGAATGGCGTAAATATTTCACCATTTAATCCTTGGGAAATCTACATATCAATTTCAGTCCCCAATATTATTTGATGGCCACTGGAATAGTTAACTTGCAATTATCCTGTAGCAAAATTCCTGTAGATTCTGCAATCTGGCTGGTTAACCGTTGCCTCTGGGCCTAAATCCTCTGGTAACACAAGGGCACTATACCATTTTTAAAAATTAAGTTGAAACTCCCCTGAGTTTGAGTCGCTGAGACCTCCTTCTTTTGATTATTAGATAATGAAAGGGTTTGTCCGATAATGTCTAAAGTATTCTCTTTGAAATAAGATTTGACTCCATGAGCTCTCATAAATGCAGTCCCAATAAGAAAGCCATTATTTTGATTTGGGAGTATGATAGAAGGAGCAGAGATCACCTGCGAGCCAAATTGCAATGACAACGCACTGTACGCTACTTCAGAAGTCGTGGTTTGAGGGCCTGCAGTGCCATAGAATTTTTTAATCTATTTCAGGAGCTAGGCACAGCCTCTTCACTAGTTTAGCGGACACAATATTAACTGGTGTCTCACTGTCTATGTTGGCATGGACTTTGAACTTAAGTACTAAAATATCAATATAATTGTATTCAAATATAAAATTGTTTACCTGATTTATTGCTAGTACATCCAGAGTATCTGTTTGACTTAAAAAGTTAGATTTCCAGACCTATCTTGGGACTGGATTCTATCAAAGTCTTAATAGGAATCACCATCTTGCTCTCATTTAATTGAGGATTATTGCCAGAGGTAATTGGAAGCTCTTGTAGTGCTAACCGCTGAGCATCAGGCTTTGCTAATAGGTTGGCACTAAAATACCATCGCATTTTTTCAAAACGAGGCTTATCATAACTATCCTATATTAAGCTATTACTTGCTGATCTACCAGAGGTAAGGCAGCGTCATCTTCTTTCCACCAGATGGAAGTTAGAATCAGAGATTTTTGATATTTGGGATTTTTTTAAAAGGTGAAGTATAAATCCCAAAAAATCTCCACCTTTGTCTTTTCCACTTTGTCCTTATCCACAGTGTGCACACTATGAACTTGGGTTTTAGCACTTAAATTAGGACAACAATTGGTATATTGGCACAATTTTTGAAAAGTTACAGATAGTCTGACTAACTTCATAGTTTCTAAATAAGGGCCATATGGAGGAGGTAAATCTTTTCTTGATAAATGGCATAAGGCCGCAATTTGCAAGCTCATGATTACTCTTTGTTGGGTGCCCCAAAAGTAATGGCGCACCACCAGTGATAATATACCATATAGGTAATATTTTCTTGGTTTAAAGCGGTAATCATTACCTAGTAAAAGTCTGTTTAGGCTCACGGACATGGCGTAGAGCAATATGTGCATCAAAATTATCTATCACATTAGCCCCTACCAGAGTTTGAGCTTCCAAATAAAAGCATTCTATAAAAGTTTTTTTCAGAATCATCTTTTTAAAAAAAGATGTTAAAAAGTTTCAGTCTTATGGGTGGTCATCAAATCTGCCCCTGTCTCCCCAATGAGAAGGTCCTTGGCCTTTTGGTAGTTAACACCAATCTTTTGTAGCTTAGGTATCACCAACCCTTGGCTTTCTGTTTTCTACAGTTCATTATGTTCACCAGCTTAGCGTTTTTGGACGCCCTGGCCATGCTAATCTCAAAAAAAGACTAATAAAATTATGTACATTAGCATCTTTCAAACTCTGGTAAGTTGATCAGCTTTACATGAACTGGAGGTTCATGCTGGTAGGGCCAAATGCCTGAGTCGCTAATTGACTTTCTGAGTGGCGGAGATGTGATGTAGGCATAAACTGGCTTTGACTCGATGAAACAGCCCAAGTAAAACCACCTACAGGATTCAGCGTGGGAGTACCAGTGGGGTTGTGCACCGTTTGACAATAGGTTCACAATTAATTAGGTTATATTGCTCAGTGGGAGGAGTTGCAGCATCTTCAGATGATCTGATGCCCCAGCGCCTAAAGCTGAAGTAAAGACCATAGGCAATTCCTGCGTTCCTCACGCCTAATCACCATCAACATTTGCTTCCAACAGAAAAGGTTTGGATTCACCATTAATAATATTTGCATCCTGGGCATCCAATTGACTATTAAAATAGTTCTATAAGGTAGCACATGACGACATTCCGCTTGTAACAAATTTATATTTTATCAACTTTTTGAGTAGTGGCTAATAATTCAGCTTTATTGTTGATATACTCATTCACAAGGGATCTGACCATCTGGCCCAGTGTTTTTACTTAAGTTCTAAAGCTTCAAGAAGTTGGTAAAAATCCATATTGTAGTGAACAGCTCCAGTCATATCTGCATTCAGACAATCAAGGTGGCACTGATGTGCATTGGTAGTTTTAGTTAATTATTTTACTTGTCAGTCATGCCAAGTATAACTTCTGAGTTTTGGCCAACAAGAGTGTTTAAAGCCATTTGTACTTAACAAACATCATCAAAATGGTTTGTGGTACTGCAAAGGCAACCCCTTCAACTTTGACTAATTTTACTACTTCTTCCAGAAGGAACACTTTCACGGAATCAATGTGATCCATACTGGATTAAAATAAACTAAAAACAATTTGATCTCCCTGTAGTGAGCACTAAAATGTGGAAATCCGCGCTTAGGCATTGTATATTAAAGTCACAGGCTTCTATACATAAGATAATAAGGTACTTCTTGAGGAAAGTAGCTTTAGTAAACTTGCGAGAAGAACAAGTTTCATAAAAAATATTTTTATTATAAAACAAAAAAGCACAATGTAGTATTTGTAATGAAAATGGATCAACAGCTCGAAAACCTTCTACTCTTTGTGCTAGGTTCTCCTTCTTCAACATAGAGAAAAGATCCATTAACCCTTGGAATTCAGCCCAGATATGCCCCTCCCACTAACATTTCTATTAATGCATCTTATGAATATAAACGTCACTCAAAAAATGTATACTGGCGAAATATAAATTTTAATTAGGATGATTGAGAGAATCATTAGGGCTCAACATATTTCCATTGTAGTTATGATCAACCAATTGCATCTGAGGTTCTGGCTGATGGCCATAATAAATATATTATTCCCAATGCCAAATATTTTATGCCAGTGTGAGGGATAAAATATAAATTAAAGATTATAGGTAAATTTGGAGCAGATATAAATGTTAAGGCCAGAAGCCCCAGAAATAACTAAATCAAAAGAGTAGAGTTTGCACCGGTGAGGTTATGAAAGTTTAATTAACTATATCATAATTCTACGCTGAGGCATAAGCAGCTAAAGTAAACTAATACAATTTTGGTTACCCTTATGAAGTCAAGTTTCAAGCGCTCAAGCCTCCTTAAACCATTAAACTCTATTTTGATTGATTAGTTAAATTATTAGGATAGTCAATTAATATTGCATTAAATGATGGTTGATCAAATTAATTGCAACACAAGTATTGATAATCACACTGCCCCTATGCAAACTTCTACACTTATCAGCCCACAGATATCACTTTTATGCTAACTTCTTGGCTATGCCTGACCTACTCTACCCCATGATCATAGGAGTGGGTTTGTGGCGCCTACAGTCAGTATCTATCAACTTCAAGCAGAATATTCTCTTCTTTTTAGCACTAGTGGTGCCTAACCCAAAAGGGGGAGCTGCCACGCATCTTTTTTTGCAGATGAGCCAAGTAAAGGGTTTATGAGAAATGAAAAAATCCTAATATAGCCGCTAAGTTATCAGCCTAGAAAGCCATATCAGAAGGTGAGGAAACTTTGGAGAAACTTTTTTCCAGTGCCCACTTAAGCTGGTGGACCATGGCGGACAACATAGGGGTTGGGGCATCAGCGACATGAGGCATAAGGAGGTATAATTGTGGATTTACTTTTTTAATGAGGCCGGCGGTGTCCATTGCTTCAACATATTGAGCAAGTTGATGCTCAGTGAAAGTGATAAGAGAAGGAATAAAAGTGGTAGACTTAATGCACTGGCAGGTTTGGGGGTAAGTTGAGGTCAAAAAAGAGGTTTTTGCTATAATGCAGGCAAAGCTCACTTTAAAAGTGAGCTCCTAAATTTTGTACTAGCATCCTCATCAAAATCATGGGGAAAATTTTGGATTGGAATACCCTCAATAGGGGGTTCCATCGCCACATGGAGATGTTTACAGAGGAGGGTGTTGATGGGAGCAGCTGCTGCTTCTACTGCCATTTTATTGATATTTTTATGTGCATGATAACCTTTTTTAGAGCAAAAATGGCGGGGACGTGAATTGGGAGGATTTACAAAAAATTTTATCAAGACGAAATTGGGCTTAACATTGTATGACAGATCCATTTCATCAATCCATTGAGCGCTTTGAATGGATTTAAATCGGCTAATGCTGGGCCATCCAACAGAGCTGGTACAGTGGCAGATCCTTTTGGCTGCAAAAATTATCTTCTTTATGTCCTTCTACCATTTAGGCGTAGTCCCTTAGATCATTACTATAACATAAGGAAATATAGTAGTGGTCACCATGGAATATTCCTCTAAAATGATAGACAAATTTACCACAATAGTCCAGATACTTAAACCATATAAAGACATCTTTGACTTTGATGGGGCTAACCAAATGCCACCCCACTCTGAGTTCAATCTTTCTCCTTAAAGTGGATCTCATTGTTATCAACTGCTCACTCTACCCCTACATTAAAGCTGAGGACAAATCCATGAAAATCTGTATTGTAGAGATGCTATCCAAAAGATGGTAAATCAATAAAATGTTGCCACTCTCACCTTAAGTGGCATTTGCCCAGAAACCAGACAGCACCCCGCGGCTATGTGTAAAATACAGCAATTTAAACAATGATACAGCTTTTCAACCCTTACCCATTACCACTTGAAGAGGTAATCTCACAAGCAATCACAAAATCCAAGGTAATCTCAATGCTGCAACTGGTAATTTATTTCACAAGGTCTGATTAAAATAAGGGAAAGAATTAATAACAGCCATCCAAACACACTATAGCATCTACTAGTTCAAGGTTATTAAGAAAATGATATGACTGGATGTTAAGTCAAATACTTTCAGATTGTATTTTGTGTCGTGGTGAGCCTCAAGATTGAGCAAAAGAAAATGTCAACTCAAAGTGAATCAATCAAAGTAATTATGGTTCAGTAAATTGAGAAAATTCTACCAAAACCTTGATGATAGAATGAAACCCCTAAATTTGTAGTGAATAGTGATTTACTAATTAGAAGGGTGAAACCAGCTAGTAATACCATGAATTAAGAGTTGAGCGCGAGAACAAGAGGGGAGTCTTTTAAGAATAAAGAGGGTAGTAAAAGTTGAAAGAAATGGCCGTTAATTTATTTTTTAATAAAAATTAGTATCATTGGGGCAATAGCTCCTTATTAAGTAATTTATTATTATTATTTATGGAGGGCTAGCAATCATCATATCGCTCTGTGGGATTTCAGCTATCTTTGGCTCACTGGTGCTGATCTCCACTGTATTCCACAAATGGGTTTAAGATAATAAAGATAGAAAACACTAATAGCCAAAAGCTGTCCTTTTATGTTTATATTTGTGGTGGCACGGGGTAAGAAAAAGGAAACATCTCAATATCTTATTGTTCAGTATCTAAACTGCATTGAGGGTCAAAGGGAATTATGGTAAGTTCAGATTAGCGTAGTATGGTCCAAATTAGGGAAAATGTAAATTTAGCCTATTAGAGTTCAGAAAACTCACTTCACTTTGGCTGAAAGACTGATGGGGAGTTCTTTTTAGGCAAGAAAAACCCATGGGTAACGATATTATATATTTCAGCCAATACCCATTAGAGAAAATTATTGCACCTTGGGGGACCCCACCAAGACTATAAAATGGGGTGGTCCTTCTCAGGTGTTTGCTTTGAACTAAATGTGGCCTGAGGAGGAACCTCTGATGGACTCCCCAGATTCTTCCACATAATCGGTAAAATCTGACTTCTTGAACTTGTGCTATTTGCCTGAGAGGTATTGACAAAGGTGTGACCCCAATTTGAGAGGTTCTACCTTGGATTGAACAGGGTCTTTAGGTCAATATTGTCATTATTACCATCTGAAATGTATTATCACAAGATTGGACTTATAATTGTCTGAGTTTATTAGATAAATTAAGATGATTCTCGCCCAAGACATTCTTTGATGAAGTTAAGATGGCAATTGTCTAACACTCTTGTCTGTTGCTCAGTGGAATTTTAGCTTGTGCAAGCAGTTCAGTGGGATTAACCAGAACTGCCAAAAGTTAACAAAGGTCATGTCATTTCACCTTATAAACGCTCCTGACATATTTCAAAGAATTGTTGACCTTGTTCAAGGAGACCTCCACATTACTTGTACTTTGTAATATAATGATGACATTTTATTCCACTTATTACACTGGAGCAACACAAAAAGGACTTCATAGCAGTGACTGCCACCATATAGAGTGGTCCTGAATGAAATTCCCTCAAATGTGAATTTTTGTAAGGATCAAGTATAATCTAAGGAACCTTGTGCTTAAAGACAGACATGATTTTTCCTTTTAGAACTATAAGCAATAAGTTCATGGTCAACCCCCACCATACAGAGGCAACTCCAAAGTTTCTTAGGATCAGTCACATTCTTGAAAAAAAATTTCCCCTGGAAATCTTAGAACTGACCTCTTGGCATGTCTCATGACATGATTTTTGGTTTAGATCATGGAGCCAAGGAGGCAATAAGTAAGGCCAAAGGGTCAATCTGGCCACTCTTCCATATTTCAGATATCTCATGACAACGCTGGGTAAGGCTAAGAAAGACCAGTGTCATGGTTGGATGACTTAATAGTGGGAACCAACGCCAAAGATAAGGCTGGGCGACAGGAGGCCCAGAAGTTGAAACTTCAGGCTTTTCCTGACCTGAAACGCACCTTAGACCAACGCTGGGTGCAAGCAAAACATGCCCAGGTTAGTACTAATGGGGTGCAAAACGCCCAGCCTCTTATCTCGGCCCAGGCACTTAAATGAGCAATCTACATAATGAACAAAGATGGTTTGATTTAGATAATTGGAGAACGAGGGTTCAAATCATGTTCAAGTTACAAAATCATGTGCTTGGGTATAATACAGCTTCAATCAATCACTCAATTGAAGGCACTTTCAGTGTATTTTACCAAAATGGATGGAAGCATTTGTCTATTGGAGCATCAAGGCTTGGGCACACTTCCACTAAACCTTAAATACCCTGACCCGCTTTAAATATGTTTTCACAACCAACATTCCTTGTTAGTCAACTTTCTCTAATAATTTACCCGTTATTTTACGTTTACTTATAGATCCTTGGGCGAACTTGGGGGCGGACCTCTTTTAGGATGTCTCCAACTATGTTGGCCACTGCATCCTATCTCAATATACAAAAATCCCAGGTGCTCCCTTGGGCCATTCAGGTCCCCACCAGATCGAGGCACCCAAGCTTATTGTCACAAATTTACATTTGATTATGGACTCCCCTCTGGGGTCCACTCAAGCTGTGTTGTTTCTCGCTTACCTGATACTATATATTGCTCTCTACACCCTTGCCTTGGGCCCCTTTTATACAGGCACTGTTCAAGGTGCCTTGTTTTCCATTCTCCTAATGGCTAGTTCCCTAGCAGTGTGGGTTTGCATCCCACACCGCCTTTCTGGGAACGATAGAGTTACAGACACTCTCTCAGCACCCAGGTTGATACTAAGAAGGTGTGTGATGATTATTTGGGTGTTACATCAGCGATGCCAAAGATCATGCAATATAATTTAAATTAGAGATAGGTCAATATGCATAATGTTTGAACAAAATTGGATTTAGTCTCAAGGTACAATAATGCCATAAATGATAATATTTGACTGTTTTTTAGGACTTGATTGTGTGATTACTCCAGTTATGGGACTACCATTGATGGTAGTCTTTCATTGTTGGCTAAATTTCGTTCCAATTTTAGTAAAATAATTTGAGCCCATCATCCTTATTTTCTTTATAGCTGGTTTCTTCTGACCAATCTCTCTTTTGGTCATATCCTCCTTCTTGATTAATTATTATCTATCTAATTATAAATAAAACATTTTTTCCTCTAGAAACATTTACCTCCTTATGGAGTTATTTGTTTTTTATAAGATATAAGTGTTGACACTTTACAAAGTGGGATTTTATTAAGCCTGTTAATAGTTGTTCTTTGAAGAGCTCAATACAAACTTTACTCACCTTATCCCTCCATCATCTAATGGGCCATGTGCTCCATTCATCTGAAATTAAAGAATGCCAGTGGGCTTATAACTCTATCAAAAATGTTTTTATCATTACGCCCATACTGCGTTATGCCAACAAAGATAAGCTGTATATAGAAGCATGCATTGCCTCTGGAATGGCCATAGGGCAGTTATGCTACAGGAGCACAGAATAAGAAACATTTTCTAGCTTATTATATAAATTTAACTGCGCTAAACACTTATGGCCAATCTACTAGAAGGAGCTGGCGTCATTGCCTGTTCATTGATGCATTGTCAATACCTGATACTGGAGTCAAATTAAACAGTGAAAGTGAACACAGACCACAAATCATACTTTTATTACAAACCATATAAGCTGGTGTAAAGTTAATCAAGGACTTATTACAACCTCCTCAACTTTATTTTTAGATAAAGGTTTATATGAGGGCTGACTAACATGCTACTATACATTCTGAACAGTAGCCCATCTGCTGGACCCAATGTCATGGAAGATGAAGAACTGATAATATTAATTCACCAATAGCAAGTCCTTGCAGAACCTCTGATTGAGGAGGCTACTATTGCCACTATCACATCCCCCTTAAAATAAAAAACCCGCCCACCAAGCATACGATTAATCTAAACACTGACCCTGAAGCCACCGCTCAGACAAATCCCACAATACAACCCCAAAAGTTAAAACTGAGATCTCCCTCCTAAATTACATACTACCACACAATCATAACCCTGAAGGACAGGCCCTGAGTGATAAGATACTAGCAGTAAAAATCCCCTCTTGATGGTACTCTCAAAAGGATAGGGTGATCTATTCATTGATCAGATAGGATACCCAAAAACTCTATGTTCATGGGTCATAAGGAAAGTTTTGACCAATCATTCATGAGGAACCTTGGCGTTAAGAAATTTTTCAACATGTTATAATGAGTTTAATATTGAAATGGTTTAACAAAAGAAGTGCCGTCTAAGTGGAATGCTTTCTTATCTGTATGCAATCAAAGCCAGACAGGATGAGTAAAAATAGACTCTTTCGCCTACTTCAACAGGCGTCAGATCCTGAATGTCAGTATTAGTGAACTCCATTGTGGGTCTGCCAATCTCCCAGGAAACTAAATTTACTATGGTGTTCATAGACAGGTTTCCAAAATTCTTCATGTACCACAAGCTTTACAACAGCCACAGCCAAGGAAATGGCTCAGGTATTTGTATCCCACGTTTTCACCATATTTGGAGTACCACTAGAAGTGATAAGCAATAGAGGACTGCAGTTCAACTCAAATTCTGGGACACCTTATATGAGGTGTTACACATTAAGGCATTCAGGTTGTTGGCATATTACCCACAGTCAGATAGTCTAAATGGAATGGACCAACAAGTTTCTCATACAAAACCTCCATTTCTATGACAATTCTTACCATAACATTTGGTTGGCCAACCTCCCACTAGACCAGTTTGCATACAGTAACCCACCCCATGCCTCAATAAAGATGTTGTCAGTGTACGCCAATATGGCTACAACCATGCTCTATTATTAGCCCTCAGATACGCTTTGACATTTTAATGGTGGCAGAAGTATAATGCACATTCAAAAAATACATCAACTGGTGCAAAAGCAGATGACTAGAGCTTTTAAGGACATCAAAAAATTTACTAGCAAAAAACACTGCACAGCTCCAAACTACTATGTAGATGACATCATGGCAATAGACACGAAAATCTACACCTCAAAGATCCTTGATAGAAGCTTAAATTTAAGAGAGCAGGGCCATTCTCCATCAGCAAAGTTCTACTTAATGAAACATTTCACACGGAGCTTTACCCTCATTGGAAAATCCATACAGCTTCCACGCTTCCACGTTTCCCCATTCAAAGGTAATAAATGGTAATGTCAAATTGTTACTGATAGAAAGAGTACTGGGATTAAGGTAGAGGAGGTCTTGGACCCAAGGATAGTCAAGAAGGAAATTCAATATTTGGTGTCATGGAAAGGATATTCAATGTACATCTCAAAATTTTTATTAGGAACACGTTATTGTTTACAAAAGATTCTTTTAAGATGTTTAAATGTATAAACTAAGTTTTTCTTGCTTTACTAATATAGACCTTATGTTTAAAAAAGCTTAATAGGCTTACTAGATTATTTTTTAATGATATTCAATCCTTAGATTTTTCTTTATTTAGCTTAACTTTTGGCCAATTTTTATAAGACTTTTGAAGTACTTGAAAATTAGTATTAGAAAAGTTGGTAAGAGTATTAATTCTTTTAGGCAATCTTATATTTAACTGAGGTAAGCTGACCAGGGGACGGACATTACCAAATTAAAACTAAATATCATAATAATAATAAAAATTATTCAAACAAAACGCCCAAAATGTATGGATTGATTAATTCATACCTATCAAAATATCCAACCAGGTGGGCAGCGAATACTGCTATCCCTCCATGGTGGATGGGAAGGGGGGCTCGGGGGCTCATCTTCAGCTTCATCCATCTCATCTTAGAGTAGGGTGCGTGTTAAGGCAGATAGTAAGGATGTGGGGGCATTGGCAGTATAGGATTTGATATTCTTGATGACTAGAACTTCCGAATAGTTGCCAGCCATCATAATGGCAACGATGTATTTGGCCAAAGCGTCTTCAGCTTTGAGGCGAGCATCTGGGAGTTTAACAAACATGGCAATGTTGGTTCAGGTTATTTTTGCTTTCAGATTCCGTGCTACTATTAACACGTTCTGGATGGCTTCAGTGACGTTTTTGTGTAGAGTTTCATATTGATCTTACTTTGTGTGGTAAAATCTTTGGGGATAATGGGAGGTGGAATTCCTCCTGCGAGTGCAGCTACAGATTTGACAGCAGCTTTGTGGAGCAGATGGCAATATGGTGTGGCGGCTGCTTCTACTGCAAGCTGGTGGTCACTGTAGAATGGTTTAGCATTAGGTTGTGGGGCAAATTTCAAAGGAAGGAATTTTGCATCCCTTTTTTCATTAAAGAACCTTTTGGCTTGCAGTGACAGTTCATCAATGAAGCTACCTGATTCGTCAATTTCAGCTAATAATTCCCATGGGTTTTGGTTGTATTGGATTGGGGAATCAGCGTACTTTTGATGTTTGTTTGATTCATTTGTGGAAGCATGGGATCAAACTGGGATCCAATCTGATGCTTGATTGGAGGAATTATTTATGGCATTCAGGTGAGGAGGATGCTGATTGGTGGCAGCAGGTGTAGCTGCAGCAACAGGCTTTGGGGGTGGAGGAGGTAGGATTATTCCCACATGCCTGAAATTGTACAGGGTGGGCAGCGGATTGGAGGTCAGTGGATGAGTCATCCAATCCATCTGAAGTGGTTGAGTAGGGGCACTTGCGTTTTGAGTGGTCTAACTCAAAACATGATGGACAGATCATCTGCCCGCCCTTGACGCAGGACCAAAACGGATGGTCAGGCGCTGAGGGAATAACGGTGCGCAGCAGAATTGCCACCACAATTTTAGTAAATTCAGGGCTTATTGTGGCATATGCCTGAGGCCCAGAAAGTCGTGTGGCCCCATTTGGGACCACAAATTGTAAGATGGGGTTGGAGCCATAGGCTGCCAAACCATTCATCAGCTCCCAGTGGAGCACTTCAGGGGGGAGGTAGGTGGGCAGGCCAGCAAACTGGACCACCAAAGTGGTGTCCTCTGGGAGCCGAGTCCAAGTTGTGGGGAGAAGGGTGCCCTGGAATACCAGGAGCACAGTTGCTGCAGTAGCAGCATCAGCTTTTCAGGTGAAGCTGAGGTTTAAATACCCCTTGTAGGGGTGGAAATCAATAAAGCTAGCAGGTGTCATCACCACCTGTGCCATTTCAATAATGGCTTAGTCATGGTATGGGAATAGTTTCCCATATTTGACCCTTAGGCCATAGCGCATGTTGCTCTGGAGGAGCACTAGGGGGCAGCATGGTACCGCTTGGGTATGAGCAAGGTGGGCGTCCAGATCCTTGGGTGGAATGAATTGACCCATAGGTTTGGAATGACTGGGTGAACCAGTCCTAGCGCGTTTTCCTGCTGGATGGAAAATGGTGGGGGAGTTTCGCCGCTGCCCCACGCTGGAGCAGCCGGTGGAGAACCCAAGGACATTGGAGCAAAATACTATGGGTGAATTTGATTTATTTTATAAATTCATGTAATTTGGCTTGGAAAGTTATGCTGAGCGGAATGAGATTTTGGAGTCCATTCTTTATTTGGATGAAGGAGTACAATGAAAGCTCTTTTAGGCAATCTTAGTTTTAGTAATGTTTATGAGTTTATATATTGGCTTGCTAAAGTAAAGTATCTTATTGAGCAGAGTAAATTTTGGAGGTTATATTATTATCAATAAACAAATTCTTAGTCCAATTAATGTAGCATACCCATTAGGTTATGTTATTTTAAATTTAAATTTATTGCAGGGAAGGCTGACCATGGGACGGACACTTCCAAATATGACTCAGGACAGATAAACTTAGTACTGGGGGAGGCACCCCAGAGAAGCGATGCTATCTCTTGTTGCCAGCGGGAACGCCACTTATGGGGAGGGGGAGGGGACGTGTGAAGGGGACGTAGCCACTATTGAGCACGTGTGGAGGAAGGGGTCTTATTTGTTGAACCAGACTGGGAACCAGGAGGAGACCAGCTGTTGGCGACGCGGTGGGAGGTATTCAAACATCCATGCTTGAAAGTGGTCCACCAAATGAGACCGGAATCTGTGGACAGTTTCTGGGAGGGTGGGGGTGGAGCCTGCGATGGCATCTAAGACAATCGTGTGGATGGTCCACATGGCGATTGCAACCACCAGAGCACGGAGGGAGGGTGGAAGGGAGGAGGCCATTGATAGAGCAAACATATCTCTTGACAGACTGAAGGGATGCGTTTGATCCTGGCCTAACAGACGTTGAACTTCACGCCATATCACTTTAGAGGGGGCACTTCTCCAGGCGGTGGAACAGCGTTCCATACTGGCCGCACACGACATAGGATGAGTGTAAAGCGTTAGTGCACTCAGCTGTATGATACACCCGCCTCAGGCAGCGCCACACATGGGAGCAGACTTGAGGCTGCAACAGAGGGTGATGTACATATTTCCAGATTGTTTTTTGGGTCTCAATGGAATAAGGGATGTCCATCATGTCCAGGTAGTCCACCCTGGATAGGACATGGGGCCGAATGGGGATCACGCCGTCATGGATGGGTAGCCCCTGTACCTCTTGTGTGAACTGAGGAGAGGGGCGGCCTCTTTGGGTTGTATGTCCGCTAATATGAATTCTCTACTCTGCACTCCGCATGGAGAGTAGGATTTGTTTGTAGTGGGTTTTTGTCCCATGAGGACCGGTGGCTAATGTGTGTGATGCGAGGTATTTCATCTGGGAGTGGGGGTTCAATGGATTGTTGAGGCCCAAGGCTCAGGAGAAGTTGGAGCGGGCTGTGCGGGACCAGTGTTGGGATGGGAGTGTAAGAGCAGTGACAGCCGCGATCCAGGTGCCCAGGATCTTGGCAGCATGGGCTTTGAAGTCAAGCAGGTCCATGCCACCATGATGATGAGGGCCAAACATGACCTCTAGCCGCACTGGTGGAGGGCGGCCTGACTAGAGCCATCCTTGCAGCAAGGCATACAAGGATTTGAAGAAGCTTGGGGAGAAGGGGATGGTGTGGGCTCCAAACCAGACTTTGGATAGGAGCATAGAGTTGGCTAAAACAACCCTGCCAGTAAGGGAAGTAGGGTGGGCTCTGAGAGAGGCGATTCGCTTTGTCACGTTGTCCAGAATACGGCACTCCATTACTGCTGACGCGTATCCGCCTGCCTCCATCCACACGCCCAGATGGCGCATTGGTCCTATGGTAGGACGTGGCACGAAGGGGAGCACTCGTGGAGCGGTGTGTGTTGAGTTAGTAAGGCATGGACGTGGGCGAGCAGATGGGCCAGGTTGGGAACTAATTGCTGGGGCCCAGCAGTTCTGAAACCGACCAAGGAGGATGATTTCAGTTTTGGAGGCGTTCAGTGCCGCGTTGCTTACCCGGGAATATTCCTGGATGAGAGCTTCAAGCGCGCGTGCATCTTGATTATTAGACACCCCAACCACACAATCATATGCGAATGCCAATATCTTGACTGGGGCTTGGCCTGGCACATGGACCCCAGTTAGTTGGGCATTCACATTTCGCAGTAGTGGGTCAAGGCTGAAGTTGTATAAGAGTGGGCTGAGGGGGTCCCCTTGTCGCAAGCCCCTTTGAGGGCGGACTAATTCTGTTAGGAAGCCAGGGCCATGCACTGCCATTGTTGCAGATTCCGTGAGCAGCATCACCCAGTTGATGAAGCGAGGGGGTAGGCGGAATTGATGGAGGCAGGCCCTTAGGTATTCCCAGTTAACTCTAGAATAGGCCTTTTGTTGGTCCAAGAATACAAGTGCCCCAGAGGCTGTGGACTGACATACATTAGCCACAGAGTGCATGTTATCCCAAATTGACCTTCTGGGGATGAAACCGAATTGTTCTGGGGAGATGGTGGCAGATGCTACAGTCTTAATCGGTTAGCCATAATTTTTGTTAAAATTTTGGTGTCTGTGTTTGTTAGAGAAATAAGGCGCCAGTTGGCTAAGTCAAGCTTATCCCCTTTCTTGAAGAGTGTAACAGTAAAGGCCTCATGTCCTCCTGGTAGGAGGCGCGTTTCCAACAGGCTTTGGTTAAGTGAGGCAAGCAGAAGTGGGGATATATATTTGAAATATTTTTTGTAGAACTCATATGGAATGCCATCTGACCCTGGGCAATTTCAGCCTGCCGCACCATGAATGGCTGTCCATAATTTGTTCGGAGTAATTAAATACATTATTTCTGGGTATTGGAAAATGGTGCAGATATGAGCTCAGTTGAGAAATTCTGCCACTTCAGCTGGCTGAATTGGTTCAGCTTGGTACAACTTGGAGTAATATTTTTGCATTTTGATTGCCACTTTAGCTGGTGTATCCGCAATAGAATTATCTGATCTTTGCACCTGTGTGCAGGCCATGCTCTGGCATGGTGCAAAATTTTTAAAGAAATATGCGGTGTACTTGTCACCTTTTGTGATGTGTGTGGCCCTGTATTGAACACAAACCCGATGTTTGTGTTATCTTTCAAGTGCGTTGAGGTGGGCGGCTGCCTCCGCCCACTTCTGGCCCCATGCAGGGCTGTATCCTGTAGCTGGAATGTTGGACTCCAAGTGTGCCAATTCTGCCAGAGCGCGCGAGATAACCGCCGATGTGGCTCATGAGCATCTGGAGGAGAGATGACGATAGTGGCGGATGGTGTCCTCTTTGAAAGTTGCCCGTGTGGAAATGGGGTCCGCGCAAAATGGTGCAACAAACTTTTTTGCCAAAGTTGCCTCTTCCACCCTCATGGAAAATCCTGGCGACGCGAGCTCTGGGGGGCGGATTTTGCACCAATGTGGGGCCTTAGCAACTGTGACAGGTAGGTGGTAGGTTATTGAGACCAGTCAGTGGTTGGAGAATTCCATTTTCGTTGTTATGAAGTGGGAGATGTGGGGTTGGAATTTCGCCAGTGTTAGATTAAGGTCGATGCAGGTCATGGACCTTAATTGGCCGTTGTGGACGTGAGGACGCATCATGTTTTTGAGCAGCGGGGCATGTCACAGCAGCGCATCCATTAACCCAAGGGTGGCCTTTAGAACGCGTAGTTCTACATGACCCTGTGGGGCGTGGGGTGAGGGAGGCCACCGGTCCGTTGATGAGGTTAGCCAATAGTTCATGTCGCTGACTAGGAAAGAATCAGGGGTAGTGGGAGGGATTTGACTGACGAGAAAAATTCCTGACGCTCATGTGCACCGTTTGGTGCATAGATGTTGATGATTGCATGCACTACATTGGCTCACAAGAAGGTGACGACGAGCACTCATCCATTTAGGAATGTTTCTGAGGATACAAATTTGAAAAAATTATTTTTCCAAATTAGCACCCCACAGTGCTTTGACCAAAAGGATAGGGATGGGAGGAGCATTGTTTTCCAAGTTTCCTCAGAACCTTATGGACAGTGGGACTCCTGGATGGCCAGGATATCCATGGGTAAATTGTATTGTAAAAAACTCAGTTTCCTAGCCTGGGATGGGGAGGCCTTGAGTCCGGTGATATTCAACATCCCTAAAGTGAAGGTTTCCCCCATCGCACCTTAGGTGCAAGGGGTGGGCCCTTGTGCCCACCAGCCTCTTCTAGGTCCCCATGGGCTTTCACAGCAGTGCAGGTGTTAGCAGCAATGCTATCAGAGTTTTTGTTGATTTTTGCAGAAAGAGTCACATTGGCTTTGGCCTTCACTTTTTGTTTTCTTGACGTCAGATGAATTTTTTGCGGTGCGGATGAGTTCGGTGCACCATTGAGTGGGTCAAAAAAAAAATTTTTGTTGGGATAGGTTCCAAGTCAGTTTTGACCAGAGCTTGGGTGCAACAATTGGGTGAGATCGAGTCTCTCATCGGATCCTCAGATTGAGTGGCCCACTTGGCATGGGCTTCCCAATCTGATTAGTTGATGGATTCCCAGTTGCTTCCGCTGCAAAAGTTTCCATGTCCTCCTGGCGTTGTGAGTGTAGGATAGCGGTGGTGGCCTTGGCCGTTTCCTTGGCCGCGGCCCTATGGGCCTGCTTGGCCTTCTTCCATTCTTGTGGGGAGATAGGCTTTACCAATAGGTAGCAGCCTTGTGCTCCCCACGGGAAAGCCTCCTTGGTGCTTGCAGTTGGTTCGTAGTGTGCCTCTCCATTGGCCATGGCCGCTGAGGGGTGCTCTTAGAATGTGACGCCCTCCTTGATGGGGCATGCATGCGCCTTATGGCCGAACGCATCATAGTGGGTGCAAATGGGGGGCATGCTGTCCACGGTCACCCAGAATGGGTGGGTGGTATGCCCTGCAATATCAATAAAAGTGGAGTGTGGGATCTGGGTTAGGTCCTTCGCGATCTCCTCAGTTGGGGTCAGAACTGCGATGGCTTTGCTGGTGCACAGGTGTGGCATCAGCATGAAGTGTTGCATTTCAAAAGATTGTATTTCGCCGTATATGGCGAGACCATCTTTCAGGTGTTGTTCCAAAATGTCACGTTTTACCGTAGTAGGCAAAAAGGCAAACATGAGGAAAATTTGGTTTGATTTTGTCCATCTGGTGCGTTTGGTTTTTATGACCCATTGCCCTTTGGGGAGGTCAACCACTATGCGCACCGCTGCAGCCTCATCTGCTGCTTTTTTGCTTTTGAAACCTAGGTCCAGCCAACCGCATGACATGGAGTGAGGTGCAACGTACACCGCGGTTGGGAAAATTTTGTGTACATCTTCACAAAATTTTTCCTATAAGGCCGTTTTTTGATGTCCAGATACACGCGGACTCTGAATTCCACTGATGAAAGTGGTTGGTAGTGTGGCGTGTTGATGTACTGATTGCATCATGCTTGCCATGCGAGTATCTCTGGGGAAATTGTGACCACCAGTTTTTTAAGATTTTGTCTATTCCGCCAGATTCTCTGGGGCGTTTTCAAACGTTGGAGGCCGCAGGCCTTCCGCCTGCTCCTCTTACCTTGTTTGCCCAACTGCTCCCTGACATGGGTGCAGACTAATCTCCTCTGTGAGATTATCAAACTAGATTCAGTCTTGAATTGAATAGGTTGCAAAAGTGATTGCAACGAGAAAGAAAAGTTTTATGTTATGTTATTTTAAGCAGTAAGATATTTTGGTTATGATAGCAATTATAATTTCAAGAGTTACAAGAAAAAATTTAACATGCTGTATTTTAGTATGTTTTAAATAGTTGTGCATTTTGCTAAAATCATACATGTTTATATAGACCTAATTTACTTTAAGGGCATGTTATTACCAATATTTAATTTCATTATATTGTATTTAAATTGCTTAGCCTTTGGGTTTTAAAACTTAGTGCTTTTGAAGGTGATTAAGTATTAGTGCTCTTTATGTCATTAAGGTATAATAATTGTCTATAGCATGTATGATTTTATTAATGCTTTGATGTTTAGTCTACATGTTAAGATATGTTAGAAGAATCTTTAGGCATTTTCCATTAATTAAGATTTCTAATGTATTCTTAGTCTAGATATGCTTATGTCTGGTTAAATAAGTAATTTTAAAAGTAGCTATATAATAGTAATAAGGTGATAAAGTTTTTATAGCTTTAATGACTAATTAAATTTATGTGATATTAAAGTTCTTCTGATAACTTGTAAGGTTAATCTGTGTTTTAAGGCTAATAGACTTTGTTACTCCTATTTATAATTTAATCAATTGACTTTGTATCAATCAAATTTGGCATGATAGCTACCTTTGTTAAAATACAAAGTTATTTTTTAGTAAAAAAAGTTGACAGGTTTATTGTATTCTATATCTGATTATGCTTTTTCATAAGATAAGCTTTGCTTATATTTATTATTATCAACGTTTAAGTGTAAAATTTTCTATCATATGCTGATTTGCTACAAGTATGCCCCTATATAAAAGTATAGTATATCCTAGCATTTTAATTCTAGTAAGATAAGAATAATTATGGATCTACTTATTAGTAATATAGTTTAATAACCATCATCAAAAATGGGTAATGCCAATACTATAAAGTTTTAATTTCTCATATCCAGTGTACAAGAACATCTGGATCCCCAATCAGGACTGCACCAAATGCCACTAGTTGATCTAAAGATTCCATGCCTGGAAACCTTAAGTACTTGAACCCCCCTCCAAAGCCTACCAGTTTACAGACATCAAACTCACTTCACTACATAGAACTACATGTTGGTGCAGGCCTCTGGAAGGTGTAGTAGAACTTGTTATTATAGAAGAGGGTAGTGTAAGGTTCACCAACATGGCCATCAAGGTGGGCAGTATACTGTATTCCTTCCAATTAAAGAAAAGGAATGCTCTCCAAGAACTACCACTGTAAAAATAGTGGACTTGGGGCACACCCTTAATGAGTAATGGGTGGCCTCCTCTCCTAGACTAAGCTCACTCCAAATCTTGTTGATGAGCATCCCACTCCTTTTGTTATTACCAAATCTGCCAAGGCATAACTGGACAAAATTAAGATTTATACCACAAGGGTAATGTAATCTAGTGGGTAACAACCAACTCACAGAAAAGTAAAAGAATTGCCAGACCAAATGAGAAAAAACCCCAGGGAAAATAAATTAATTTTCACACAAATGTAATAATTGAGAAAACTTCTGTGGACGAGACAACCCCAGAGGAGATTATAATGAAAAGTTAGTGCCCTTAAAAGTTGGTGAAAACCCCCAAGTCAAACCAATGGATAAGAAATCCGCCGTGTCAAATTCTGAGGTCACCAGAGAATAATGGAAACCACAAGAAACTTATTTCACAAGTCATTGGGGTTTCTGGAAATATTTTACTGCTCTTACAATTTGTAGAAGTTTTCAAAGACACCTACACCTCCCCACACCAGTATAAATGCCTGCATTCTGTCTATTGTAAAAAAAAAAAAAAGTAAATGGGGTGGGTCAACCTTGGGACAAATATACCACGCTGAGTTTTATTATAGCCTGTGCTGGTTTTAAACTTGTGTCAATCAAAACCTGACCCAGAATGGAGCAGAAATCCCCCACTATGCTACCACTCCTCATTATGTCTATTGTAAAGTGCTGGGTTATTTTGCAAACTCCTAATAAATTGATAATATGTTTAAACTATAAGATCTTAGAACTTTTATTACCTTTAAAAGATATTGCCCTACCTTTTTAAGAACTGCCAAAACCAATAAAGGACCCACTTTTTGATCTTAATGATGGCAGTGGCCGTTTCTCTTGTGTTTTTACTATTAGCATCCCTCCATGAAGAGAGTCAAGTAACGCACCCCAGGGAACTGATTTACTAACTAAATGCCTAATAATATGCTCATATAGATCTTCACTTCAAACCAAACACCCAGATTTCCCATTTTATCCACTGTAACTAAGATCAAATCATACAAAATTCTTTGGCAAACTGAAAACTGAAAGAGGATCTCAGAAGAATCAAAAGCAAAGAAATTTGGTGACAGAACCCTACTATCAAGTGCGCTTATATATAACCCCAACTTAGAACTCAATTACACCAAGCATGGAAGACACAGTCACCCCTCAACTAAAATGGGTGGCCTCTCTACCTTGAAAGAAACATGGTTGAAGTTACTGCTAAAGTTTATATTGATGATTATAGTGGTATTGCTATTAATTATTTAATACTTTCCGCTTCTTCCCCCCAGAAGATATTGTTCATGAATTCTCATAACAGCAATACTGTGCAGACTATGGATGCTAATGTGAGTATGGTGTTGGTATTTTTGTCCATATTCCCAGCCTGCTAGATTACCAGGAATTGCTAGGGGATAATTCCCTAAGGCAAAGTAAATTGGAAATCAGTTGGCCTGATTTTTGGAGTAACTAAGTTTGGGGGATTTTGGGATATTTGCCTGGTTGTATCCGTTGGGATCAATCTGGATGAATACTTAAGATCTCGTTGGGCGGAGTTTCCAAAGAAATAGGGGCATCTGATAGTGATTAACTATCAGGTATACCGATTGGGATCAGTTGGGTTTCGTCACCAACTGATTGGGAATGAATAGCAAGTTGTGAGGCGAGTGGTGCTGCCTGCAACTAGCAAACTGATCAGTTGGTATGTGACCTGCCTTGATGGGTAATAAGTGCCATTACCTAAGAAAGTTGCTAGCCAAATATGGTTGGTTTTCTTGGATCAAGAGGAAAACGTTAGGGACACATTTTCTGACTCTTTCCGTCTAGGTCTCAAGTATGTCCAATGATGGAATCCTAGCTAGGATGTGGAAGACCATTACTGCTGAGATGGGGATGGATGATTCAATGGCAACGGATGCCATTTTATTGAAGAGGTGTCAACTGAGAGTTAGATGACCAAATCCTCACTATAAATTACCTAGTATTCACTCCTAATAAAAACAGATAATTAAATCATATTACAGATATATAGTTCTATAGTTTACATCTGGTATATAGTTTAAGTAGTAAACTATTATCAGCTTTCAATTGTGCTATTCTTCTCAAGGATAATATCTGCTGTGTGCAATAATTGGGATACTCTTAGAAAAAAGAGTAAAGATCTGAGAGGGGATCTAGAGAAGGAGAAACAATTGGGGATTGCTGCCAACTGTGTGTTGGACCAAAGAGACTGTCACCATGGAATCTCAAAGAAGATCAGGTTGAACAGAGTGAGGGAACAAATCTCTAGATCACGACATCATAAGTATTTTAATTGAGAATACTGGCTGAGGGTTGGTCCAAGATATAGAAATCATACTCAACTATGGATAATAGTCAACATACTATTATCAACCAATAACCTAATATACTATATAATGTGGATGAAGTGCACAAGAAACCAAACCTGTGCAGTAAAAAGATTACTAGGGTTGTTTGCCAATAATAACCAAACCTGTAGATTTTACAAGTTGGTGCTCACTACAGGGGTAGTTGAGTTGAAGAACTTAGAATGAGATGTCCTATGAAGGTGTTTCTAATTCTGGCAATATGTTACTATGGAAAATAGCATTAATGAAGATAGAACGTGAAGTGGATCACGTTCATTGGCGTTCCTCAGCTCAGAAATGAAGCTCCAAGTGAAGAAAATGGAAGATACTCATTATCAGGGAAAAGGACTTGCAGCCTAGATATGGAACTATCTAGTGCTGCAAGGAAACCTGTTCCACCTGACATCTACTTAAGATGAAGAGTATCAGCAGGGCCAACTTGGGTTGAAATTGGGTCCTCTGGAAATAGTCCTGAGGAACAGCAGGATCAACTCAGGTTGAAATTGGGTCCGCTTTAAATATTCCTGAGGAGTGAGTGTTTAGATGAGGCATTGGATGAAATAGGAAGCAATCGATCTGGAGAATTAAATTTCTATACCAATGAAGATATAAAGACAAAACAGGAAATATATGATCCAAGCTAGTGGAGAAAATCGTTTGACTCAATACACTTAACCAATGATCAGAAATTGCTGGAAATAATTTCATCAATTCAGGAGAAATTGGATAAAGCTAAAGAGGCCAGAACGACATGTGTAATTAAGGGATCGTTTATAGATCCAACAGTGGAATTACTTTCAACGTTTTGGATGGCAATGAATGCCAAAAGTCGTTTTCAGGAGAAAAATGATTTGAACAATTGGATGGCACTGTTGGCTAATGAGATACAAGGATCCAATGCATCAGTTGCCAAAATATGAGATGAAATTAGGACCTGTTGGACGAATAATCATTTGGGATTAAAGGCCTAATAATACTAAGAGTATTGCCAAAAGTCGGCAAGAGTAGCCTATACATAAAGAGACAGCGTTGCTAGTTATATAGTGAAGGTCAATACTAATCATAAGTATTAAGCCTAAGAGAAAATAGTTGCAATGTTCCCAGAGGACCTCTGAACAATTAAATGGTTATGTCCTGAGATTTTGGTCAGGTCCTAGAAGTAGGCCACTAAACCAAATGGTTGGTTAAATCTTAAGAGGATAAGATTTTGAACCATGATAACTGGTAGTTCAGAGTATACCTAGGAACCAGTTTGGATGAAGGGGAAAAGAAGGACCTCTGAACCTTTTTGTATGTTACAAGTTCCATTGCAAAAGAAAAATACAAAAAAATATATAAAGGATATAAAAGATATAAAACATTAATTTTTATGGTCTATGAGTTTCAGAACTAAGAAGCGATGAGAAATCACAACGGCCAAATTGAGCAAATTCCATGATTTTGGGACTCTCAATGATATGGGATTACCAGCTGGGGTAACTGAGAGCATCAACCTATTGGTTGATTGAAAGGAACTCGGTGATCTGTTGGAAGGCCAGCAAGAGGAGGTGCTCAAATTGTTCAAAAAAGTATCAGGAAGTATTCGCTCAGGATGACCACAACTTGGGATGCACAAGAGATGTGATCCACAAGTTGACACCAAGTAAAATTTGCCAATCAGAATGAGACTGATCCAACAATTGAAAGCTGCTGAAGCGGTAGTGGAGGATGAAATCAGCAAACTAGTGAATCATGGGCTTCTTTTTCCATTGTCAAGACCCTGGGTGAGTCTGTTTCTGATCGTGAAGAAAAAGGATGGTTCCAACTGGGTGGTGATCAATTACCAAAGGCTGAATAAAATTACAAAGAAGGATTCATGTCCCCTACCAAGGATTGATGATGCACTAGACTGATTTGGAGAAGCGAAGTATTTCTCCATGATGGATTTGATCTCAGGATATTGGCAAATCGACTTGCCAAAAGAAGACCAGAAAAAATGCGTGATTATTACTGGGAAGGGGCTATACCAACTGATGAGGATGCTCCAGGGTCTATGTATTGCGCCCGCAACGTTCCAGAGGTCCATGGATGTTGTACTGAGCGACTTGAAGTTGCCATGCATTCTGGTATACCTGGAAAATATCAATGTGTTCAGTAGGACGTTTACTTATCACCTACACCACTTGGAAGTAGTATTCAAGTGACTGTCTGCAGCTAACCTGAAGATTAAGTCAAGGAAGTGCCACTTCTTTAAAAAAGAGTTCAAATATCTGGGATTCATAATCAACTCCAGTGGATTGCAGCTGAAAGCCCAGAAGATAGAAGCCATAAAATGAATGGCTTTGCCAAAGAGTGTCTGAGATATTCAAGTGTTCCTTGGGATGGACAGATACTACAGAAGATTTATTTGGGACTTCATCCGAATAGCCAAGCCCTTACTCCATCTGTTGAAGGATCCGTAAAAAGGATTCATATGGAATAAAGAGGCCCAGGAATTCTTCGATGAGCTATTCCAGTACTTAATAGATTCTCCAATTTTGAAATATCCAACTTTTGATTAGGATTTTATTATTCAAAACAATGCTTTATTGACAGCAATCAGCGCCATACTATGTCAAGTAGATGAACTTGGGGAGAAGAACATCCAGTGGCATATGTGAGCTGGACACTCTAAGCCAATGAGAGGAACTACACCATAACTGAGCGTGAATGCCTTGCAGTCATTTACGCATGTAAGCAGTTTTGGTTGTACATCCATGGAGCGCATTTTAAAGTGGTGACAGACCACTCTTCATTGCGTTGGCTCCACAATTTGAGAGAGCCAGAAGGATGACTGGCCCGATGAGCACTTAAGCTACAGGCTTACAATTATGAGATTGTCCACCAAGCAGGGGCTTCTCACCAGAATGAGGATGGCTTATGTAGTTACTAATGGTCCAAATGATATACCTGCAGGCAGATGAGCTATTTCAGAGAATGATCAACGGAGAAATTGGGAACAAGCCATGAGAAATCCAAGGTGCGCTTCATAAAGTTATGGAAAATACCAAGACCATGGATGGACAAGTGTTTGAGACTATCAATGGGAAGCGGTTATTATTCCCAAAGCTGTTGGAAAGAGCAGCTATTGTACAAGCTGCTCATAAGGTTGTCAGTCATGGAGGCCTGAGGAAACAACTGATCATATTTTTCAGTACTACTACTGGGAGTCCATCAACTATGATGTCGCAGATTATTTAGCTTGTTGCATGGAGTGCCAGCTGCACAAAACACATAGGAATACAACTGGATACTGACTGGTCTTCCCTGTATTTGCCTGGCATACGGTGTCCATTGACATGATGGTACCGCTGACAATGAGAACAGGGGAAGTCAAGTACATTATAGTTGCCATTGACCATCTGAAAAGATGGGTCGAGATGAAGGCCCTAATGAAAGTAGATGCTACCAGCACTGCGAGGTTCATCCTGGATCAAGTAGTATATTGAAATGGATGTCCGCAGGTCCTGCTTAGCAATAATGGGACAAACTTTACATCTCATGTGATCCTAAGATTGTTTGAGATAATGGGGATCAGAGGTGTCATGTCATTACCCTACCAGCTGAAGATGAACGGACTGGTAGAACGAGTCAATGTAATGCTGGCCATGATGCTGATGAAGCTGGTTGCAGGAAGAACTTTCATGTAGGAAATGTACCTGAATTTGGTGATATTCGCCTTCAATATCAGTCATCATATGGCAACAGTAAAAACGCCATTTGAGTTGTTGTATGGGAGAAAGGCTGCATTGCTGCCAATTTATATTTGGTAATGGAACCAACATAAGGGATGAGTGCCAAAAAGTACTTGAACCAGCTGGTGAATATCCTGATCAATAGCAATTGTAAGTATTTGATACTATATTGGAGAAGAGGATATGAGCAAAATCAATGTATGATAAGAACTTACCAGCCTTAGCAGAATATCAAATAGGTGAAAGAGTTGCCTGTTGCGATACACATGATTTTGGAAGAAGAAACAAACTAGATGCATTGTGGTCATTTCCGTTTGAAATTATCACCAAGATGGCAACTGATGCCTACTCCATCAAGAATCACTTGGATGGAAGAGTTGTTAATTGAGTCCATGTTAAGTATTTGAAGCGATGGATTAATGAAAAGATTAAAAGAGTTCCCGAAGGATCAATGAACGATTAAGTTGGTCATGTCCTGATGATTAGTTCAAGTCCAAAAAAAGTACCTCTGAATCAATCTAGATGGTTAAGTCTGAAAAAAGGACCTCTGAACCATAGAAAACTGGCAGTTTTAAGTACCCAGGACCCAGTTGGGGGAAAAATAAAAAGATGGGCCTCTGAACCAAAACAAGGTCAAGTCCCATGGAAAAAAGAAGAATAAAAATAAAAATTGTAAAAGATATTGAAAAAAGAAAAAAAGCGAGATTATAAACCATATAGAAAAAAACTGATATAGTTTTATCATTTTTATTTATATTAATTGTTCTCTATACAGGGATGATTCCGCCTATGTTACCTCTTGGGGAGGGAGGATGGATCATGGTAGGAATGAACAGCCCATCAAAATCAATGTGAGATTGGATGCTAGCAAGGGCTAGACCTACATGAAACCACATTCTTTGAGCAGATGCAGAGCCATGCGAGAAAGCAACTAGGTGAAGGAAAATTGAAGTGTTTGAAGAAGTGAATCGCAAAACCCCAGAACGGGGAGGAAAGCAACATTACAGGAAGAGGCAGTCAGCGAATAACCCTGAGTAATCATGATATGGCACTTGAGCCAGAAGATTAGCCTTGAGCACCTGACAATGGGCTTCATCAAGAACACTGGACATATGGGCCAGCAGAGAACATGGGATGCTTGATGGGGGTTGCCAAATCATGCCCCCTACAAAAGCCATCAGCGGAAGATACCAATGGAAAGTGCCAGTGAAGAGATAGTCATGCAGGAAGCGAATGGCATCCTGCAAGCAATGACTATAGGCCTCTCAGAAGCTGAAGCTGAAAGAGCAGTGAAACCCAGAGAGAATGGAAGTTTCATGGACCAAATTTTGAAAGACTTGGCCAGAAAAGCGAAGAGAATAAGTGACGGCATCCCAGTCTAGGATGTTCTCAAGATCAGAGGGTTTCAGCACTAGGGACAAAGCCTCGGTGACTTGGGCCCAGAGTTCAGCATAGGGGAGCTCAAAATTAATACTGTTACTGATGGTGAGCTCAGTAGACAGTACAGCGGGTTTGTAACAATGTCCAAGTTGGAAGAGGAACTAAGGAAGCAGGTCTGACCTGGCAAGAAAAGAGCAATTGAGAGCAAACGGCATAATCTCTGGAGCATTCATGACAATGGTTGGTGCATCAGCAAAAGGAGCTTAATCCAGGAGAGTTTTGAAATCCAACTCTGGAATTGACAATAGAGGAAGAGTTGGCTGAGAGTTCTTTGAAACATTTGCAAGCCTGGTTTTGGAGGATTTTGTTACCATTTCAAGTAATTTTATGGAAGGACTAGCTGCTGGCGCCAGACTAAGCATATGAGTCCTGGAAGGACCATAGGAGAGGTTCCTTCATGCATCCTGACTCATATGCTGGAAGAGCTGGAGGTCTTAAGCAGACAAACTATTTAGAAGCTGCTTGTCAAGAGAGTGTCTGTAGCTCTCTTGTTCCCAGCAAGGTGATGTGGGATGCGAACCCACATTGCTAGGGAACTAGCCGTTAAGAGAATGGAAAATGAGGCACCTAGAATGGTGCTTTAGCAAAAGGTAACCCAGGCGAGGGTGTAAGGCACCACATTTGAGACCAGGCAAGTAAGAAACCTCCCAACTTGAGTAGACAACAAAGGGGAGTCCATCGTCAAGGTTAATTGGGTGCTAGTAGACTTGGGTGTCTCAGTCTGGAGGGGACCTAAATGGCCCAAGAAAGCACCTGGGATTTGGGTAAATGGTGATAATAAGTAGAGGCCCACATGGTTGGAGACCTCCCTGAAGAGGTCCATCACCAAGTTCATCCAAGGAACCATTGAAAAGCGTAAAAATAATGGGTTAAAATTTATTTAAGAAAGTCAACCAACAAGGAATGTTGGTCACAAAAACATATTTAAAGTGGGCCAGGGGAAATTCAGGTTCTGTGGAAGTGCGCCCAAGCCTTGACGCTTCAATAAACAGACGCTTCCATCCATTTTAGTAAAATACACTGAAAGTGCCTTCACTTGAGTAATCAACTGAAGCTGTTTATTACCTGAGCTTAAAATTTCATAGCTTAAGTGGGACTCGAACCCTTGCTCTCCAACCAAGCAAATTGAACCATCTTTGTTTATAATGTAAATCGTTTGTTTTAGTGCCTGGGCCGCGATCAGAGGCTGGGCGTTTTGCACCCCATTAGTATCAACCTGGGCATGCTTGGCTTGCACCCAGCGTTGATCTAAGGTGTGTTTCAGGTCAGGAAGAGCCTGAAGCTTCACCTTCTGGGCCTCCTGTCGCCCAGCCTTGTCTTTAGCATCTGTTCCTACTATAAAGTCATCCAACCATGACACTGCTGGTATCATGACCTGGAATTTGACATATGATGTGGATGAGAGGGGTGATGTCAGGCTTATATGGAAGTCGACATTATGCATCCTACAATCTATTAAGCTCCAATTTTGGAGAAATTAATCTCAAAATTAATGGGATAAGCCCTCCAAGAGAAGAATTAAGAATGACTTGAGCCAAGAGGTTATGAGAGAAATAACAAGGGAGAACATAAATAAGTATACTTAATTTATCCGTGAAATGAACATTGATGGTAAGAGTCTCCTGTCTAGGATGAGGAGAAAATCAGGGAATTAAGGATGTCAGACCAAGAATCCTGAATATGGCAGTGGGTCATATGCTCTGATGGGCGAAACCATATCCCAGGATAAAAATTGTCACAAGTAAATCAACCAGCCCAGCATTACAGAAGATTGTGGGGACTGCGCTCTGAGTAGGTGGTAGCGAGGAGGAAGAGGAAGTTCGCCACATGCCAAAGGTCGTCCTGAGCAGTGTTGAGTATTAATAATCATACTCCTCTCAAGCCAATGTAGTATTTGACTTAGTGTCTGAAGCAGTGTTCTCATGCCCTGGTCCTTTTCTCTCTGAAATCTAGGCAAGAGGGGTATGTGTTGGGATTTTTGCCCATATTCCCAGCCTGCTAGATTACCAGGAATCGCTAAGGGATAATTCCCTAAGGCAAAGTGAATTGGAAATTAGTTGGCCCAAGTTTATAAAGCTACGTTTGGGGGATTTTGGGATATTCACCTGGTTGTATCCATCAGTGATTGATCTGGACAAATACTTAAGTTCTTATCATGTGGAGTTGCCAACGAAATAGGGGCATCTGATAGTGATTAACTATCAGGTGTACCAATTGGGATCAGTTGGGTTTCATCACCAACTTATTGGGAATGAATAGCAAGTTGTGAGGTGAGTGATGCCGCCTGCAACTAGCGAATCAATTGGTTAGTGCATGACCTGCCTTAATGAGTAATAAGTCCCATTAGCTAGGAAGGTTGCTAGCCAAATATGGTTGGTTTGCTTGGATTGAGAGGAAAACGTTAGGGACATGTTTTCTGATTCTTTCCGTTTAGGTCTCAAGGATGTCCAATGACAGAATCCTAGCCAGGATGGGGAAGACCATTTTTGCTGAGATGAGGATGGATGATTTAAAAGCAACGACTGCTGTTTCTTTAAAGAGGTGTCAACTAATGGTTAGGCGAATCCCACTATAAATTCTTTAGGATTCACTTATAATAAAAATCAGATAGTAAAACAGTAATTATGAGAACAGATAAGAATTTCTTTAGTTTTCATCTGGTATATAGTTTAAGTAGTACACTATCATCAGCTTTCAATTGTGCTATTCTTCTAAAGGATATTATTGCTATGTGCGATAATTGGGAGACTCTTAGTGAAAAGTGTAAAGATCTGAGCGGGGATCTAGAGAAGAAGGAGACACAATCATGGATTGCTGCCAACTGTGTGTTGGACCAAAGAGACTGTCACCAGGGAATCTCTGAGAAGATTAGGTTGGACAGAGCAAGGGAACAAATCCCTAGATCATGACATTTCAAGTATTTTACTTGGTAATACTGGCTGAGCGTTGGGCCAAGATATAAGAATTCATACTCAACTACGGATAGTAGCTGTCATACTATTATCAACCAATAATCTAATATACTATACAACGCGGATGAAGTGCACAAGAAACTGAACCTGTGTAGTAAAAAGATTACCAGGGTTGTTTGCAATAATAATCAAACCAATAAATTTTTACATATGGGAATACCCCTAATGGAAGCCATTTCTTTTCTTGACACATTGGATTTATGAAAGCGCCCTGGAGAGATTTTGCATGGATAATACTGAGAAAGGGTTCAGCAATTTAACTACTATCATATGAGCCTAATGCATCAAAATCTACTCTACCACTAAACACACCGCTTTCAAACTTTCATCCAGATTTAAATATTAGTATAATATCTTTACCCAAAACTTGCAGAATAGGATCCCCACAGATCTGATTTAGACCACTACTCAAAAACATACTGAGAGCAAGTCAATCAAATGAAGCTCCAATAAGATGAGCAGCTTAAAACCATCCATAATTTCACCATGGTATACTATGTCTTAATTTTTCAAGATAAGTTACTTAACTATAAGTCTTAAAAAACCCAACCCTGCTTTAAAGGACAGTTTGAGTCATAAAAGTCCTACAATATGGGAAATTCTACTTGGAAACTCTCAACAGAGTCTCTTATCAATTTACTATAATGGAAATCATCCCAAAATATATCAGTATAAATAATGAATAGGGGGAGTGTCACACTGACAATAAAGATTGCTAATCCATCATGAATATTCCCTCTCTGGTTTTACCCTTTGATAACATCTATTCATTTTTACTGATTTTTCTTTGAACACCCTATTATATCTTTTCTCTTTGACTATTTTAAACTGATAATGTATAAAAGTCTAGCTCTAGTTTTTAATAAAACAACACATTTTCTAATACTCCATATATCTGATTTTATTTATTTTTGGTTTTATTCTCACTTCACTGGTTCAGATATTTTATTCTGAATGCTCTTATTAGAATTCTGATATGACTGTACAATAAGCCCTAAGTCATTATGGCGTAATGGATAGAATCTGCAAAGTTTGATATATGATTATCCAAGCGCCTCAAGATGATGTGATATTGGGTTGTTGGGAAATCGCCTCAAATTAGGCGATCATGATATTAATGAACAAGAATTGCCAGAACCATTGAAATATGGCAAATTGAATTATTAATCCAAGGAAGCGGTATCATTTAAAGTTTCTACAATATAGATGAGATGAGATAATTAAGAGAAGAAGGTTGTTATTAGTTTAGAGTGAGCAGAACAGTAAGGATCTGCTGTATTTATTATATTAAATAAAAGAGTGTGGAGGGAGAAAGTGCTCTATATTTAATAAATAGTTTATTCTATTGTTTCAAGGACAATGATTATCATATCATTGGTCCTATTTCTTGGTGGGCTGAACCCTGTGCAAAAACATTTATGGCATATCTTAACAATTTCGCAAATTTTATAACAGTAGTGCTCACTACAGTGGGTCCATTGATCAAATCACAAAAACTTAAAAATTCCTAAGTCGCTGGCCATGTAATATCTGGCTTGTTTTGGCAAGGACTCTTCCCAAGACACTGCAAATGTTGATTACATGGAACTCAAGCTTTCCCTGGATGTTGTGTTTAAAGGGAAGAAGGAGTTTCTGCAGGAGGTTTGTATTGAAAAACTGTCTCCATTTGATCACAATGGGAACATCCATGGATTCTTTAAGCATATTGAGTTTACAGTATAAAGAGCTTCAGATTAGCATAAAGCCAAAATAATAAGGAACCATCCTGGATGTCAGAAGTGCCTACCAAGTTACTTGCTATCTTCCCAAAAGTTCTGTTACCTATCAAAAAGTGAAGAATACTGTGCTGTGGTTTTTTGGAGGAACTTCAAAGATGGCGCAGAGGAAGGCTGAGTTCTTAAACATTGGGTTTCAGAATAATGAGACCCTCACGCATTTGCTGATCAATTTACAGTGAAAGCCCATATGTTAATTAGGGCAGGGACTTTAACCAAATCTGACATATTCATAGCATTGACCTCCACTGTGAAACCATATAAGAGCTTTTTAATGCCATGGCTCCATATTTAGAGGTTGATGTACCCTTTCTTAAACTCATTTAAATTTTACGCCATCTATCCGCTACCTTCCCTCTGCCCAATATAGAGTGGAAACATAACGCCTCCGCTGCCAGCCTTTCTTATTTGAAGGATTGTCCCTCTATGTTCAGCGTCCGTTTGGTAACCCCTGTCCTTATTATCAATAAATACCTTGCTTCCAACCAAGTTGCCAATAGCAGTTCACCTATTGGGAGGAGCATGTTTACAATGCTTGGCCCCAGTCCAACTTTTGGGTGGCCCATTTTACAGCAAACAAGGATGCATGTCTTATGGAGTCAATTGCTTTTTAGTGTGATTGCTCTGAGCACCTGGCTATAAGTTGTCTCAATTGTTGGGTCCATTACCTACCATGGAAGTAGTACAATCAGGAAAAGTCAGAGCGGAGTAGAGATGAGACTTTCTACCTCCGCTATCCTGACTCAAAACGTCCCACCTGAACCTATCCTTGTACATTCAGTAGAAGTTCCTCAGTATGACGACGCCTTTCTATATTAGCATCTGGTTGGAGGGGTGAATGTGCTGACACAAGTGTAATTTATGTATATGGCAGAAGCAGGCCCCCAGGGGCAATTAAAGCCTTATGCTTGTCAAATGTTTGATCAACTTCCTAGAGATGAACCAGATCGATTAGCTGATGTGCTTTTTAAAAGAGGTAAATGCAGTCCTCCCCTGTGAACACTATTACAAAAAAGTACCCTAAAATTTGGGAGGGTATTATGAGATTACTAGGGAAATGAGATCCGTTAAATATCCACGTTTTAAACAATCATAATGCATCTTACTCTGAGTGTACTTACTATGACACTGTTGTAGCAAAAACCCAAGTTCATGCAATAATTGATATGGGCGCCCCAATCAATATAGTGTCCACAAAGTTGGTGGCAAAGTTGGCATTAAAGCCTGACTTGGAGCATTGTATGGTGTATGGGACTTCAGGAAGGGAAAGCATGGTCTCTGAAGGAGCATACAGCATTCTACCCTTGCAGTTTTTGTCAATTGTCATTGTAGCCCCGGCTATAGTGCTACCAAACAATAACTATGACCTGTTAATCGGAACTACTTTTATGTGCTACTTCAGGGATGTTGTTGATATGACAGCTAAAAACTTTGAAATTCTGGGGAAGCGGATCCCAATCTACTTCATTTCTAGTGGAATGCCAAAGGGTCTGGTAAACATGGGTCACATTAACCTTGCATATGGTGATGGGGTTGTTTTGGTTTGCTACCATTGACTAAAGAGCAGGACCTGAGCCCTTCCCCATCAAATTTATGAATATCAAGGGCTACCGCTTAGAGCTGCTGGTCCTATATCTATCCCCTCTGGACACCAAATAATTATAAACACTGAGTTAGAGGTAGAAGTGCCTGCTGGGATACATGGGGAGATCATTGGGCCCTATCAGCAATCACAGCTTGATCCCCATGTGGCCCCAGGCATTATACTTCTGAGACATGGGGAGATCAAGGTCTTGGTAGCAAATCTTCAGGATAAACTGATGCAAATCCACTGACACCAAATAGTGGCGTATTTACATTTCCATCCCGTTGAATAGGTCCTCCAAGTTCATGAGTTCAGTTTTCTGGATGAATTTGGTCTGCCCATCAAACCACAGCTCAGCATAATGGTGGTTGTACTACGTGAAAATTTAATGAGATTAACAGAAGACAAGGAAGATCAAGCAGAAGCCTTATTTCAAAAATACAAAGAAATCTTTGCTGTTGATGATCATGATTTAGGTGTGCACAAGGACTGATCAATTGAGTGGACACTGGGGATCATCCCCCATTAGATCTTGGCCAATCTGCTGATCTAGAGCAGCGGAAGAAGTTGTCACAGCAGAAATTGATAAACTGTTGGCGCAAGGAATGCTTGAACTCTCAAAGAGCCCATGGGCTTCCTCTGTCCAAATTGTCAAAAAGAAGTGTTGATATTGTTAACCAGATTATGGCTTTTTTTGGTATCAGCCATTTTAATTTAATGATTAGGCATTGATGCCAAGTAATTTATATAAACTAAGGGTTTTGACTTTACTTAATTTAATGAATCCAATGAATCACTTTATGTTGGGCACCCTTGACAACTAAAACTCAGATGGTCCAACTTTTGATTTCAGTGGATCCCAGTGGTTTGAGTTAATTACGTCATGAAACATTGACTACTTAACCTTATTCAGCTTTCAAGAGTTCAGTGGATCTCAGCGGTTAATTACAATAGGCAATCAATTTACCCGATTTACTCAAATTGAACTTGCTTCTACTTTTGGTTGTTTCAGTCTCAATTTAGCTCATCAAAATGAGTTCTCAATATCTAAAGATTCCCAAAGAATCTGGATAAATTATCAATAGATATTTAAGGATAATTTAATGGTGCAGCTTCACGACATGCTCCTCAATTAATTGGGTTGAGCTATTTCAATATACTAACTTTAGATTTCATAGAATTTACTAGTGATTAATGCCAAGGATTAATCTTTAACTAATTTGATTTAATATGATTTACCAGCGACTATTGCTGAGGATAAATCTACAACTAATTTGATTTGATAGGATTTACTGGCGACTTATGCCAAGGATCAATCTACAACTAATATTTTATTAAGGACTTCAGCGGACAATGCTATGATTTTATATTTATGATTGCCAGATGACGCTACTGAAGCTTTTCATGCTAGGGTTACTTGCAGATAATGCTGAGGATTTCTGGGATAGATTTTGAGTTGCTAATGAGTTACATCTATGACATTTTATGAGTTTCTAGCGAGTTATGCCAAAGATGGTTGAGGTTGGAGCCTTACCAATGTATTTTTTACCGTGCTACTCCAGAATCCAATATGACCCCAGACTGTTAGAAATTTAGTTCAGTGGGCTAATCAGCTATATAAGCCCTGCCCTTTTATCTAAATAAAGATCTACATTTACTTATTCTTCTCTTTTTCAAGTGATTAGTTACTATGAATCCTAGATAGCAAGAGATCCCCAAGGATTAGATTATGGGTCAAGCATCTAGTGAGTGGTCAGTGCTACCACACCCCTGGCGCCGATGAAGGCAGCGTAGCAAGGGTCAACAGTCCTCATACTGCTGATCCTGGCACACTAGCCAAATTCCTGAACCATTGAAAAATGGTGAATTTTTCAACAAGAAGGATGGTACCAACTGGGTAGCAATAGACTACCACAAGCTCAACAGCATTATGAAAAAGGAATCATACCCCTTGCCACAAATTAATAATGCGTTGGACCAGTTGGGAGGAGCTCGTTACTCTTCCACAATGGATTTGATATCTGGCTATTGTCAGATCAAATTACCTACAGCAAAACAGGAGAAATGTGCATTATCACATTAAAAGGGCTTTTTCAACTGATACATATGCCACAAGGGCTGTGTAATGCCCTGGCTACATTTCAATGGGCGATGGACACTATCCTTGGCAACTTGAAGCTGTCATGCTTTCTTGTATACTTTGATGATATCAACGCTTTCTCCTGACCGCTTTCTGAGCACCTTAACCATTTGGAAGAGGTATTCAACCGGTTGGCTGAGGGCAACATCAAATAAAGCCCCAGAAATGCCACTTTTTCAAAATCAGTTAGTGTACCTCAGGGTTGTGATTGATGCAACAGGGCTGCAGCGCCAACCAGCCAAGGTGGAGTCCATCCAAAGATGACTACACCAAACAGTAAGCAAGATATACAAGTATTTTTAGGAATTGTTAGCTACTATTGCCGCTTTATACCTAACTTTAGTTGTATTAAAGGTCTGCTGTTTGAGTTATTAAAAAAGGACGCCATGTTTGAATGGACAGAACACTGTCAACACTCCTTCAATACACTTCAAACAGCGCTGATCAATGCGCCAGTGCTAGGAACCAAAATTTAAAAAAGAATTTATTGTACAGATGGATGCATCTCTTTCCGCATTTGGGGGCAGTTCTGTCCCAAAAAGATGATGAAGGGGAGGAGCACACAGTGGCATACTGCAGTCAAAGCCTGAATAGCCATGAACATAATTATATTGTGACTGAGCGGGAGTTCTTAACATATCTATGCTTACAAGCAATTTTAGAGTATATTTGCATGGTGTAAAGTTTAAAATTGTAATGGATCACGCCTTGTTACACTGGTTGCAGAACCTTAAGGAGCCTGAGGGCCGTCTATCCCAATGGGCTTTTAAACTACAGGCTTACAACTTCAAGATCCTTCACCAACCAGGAGCAAAACACCAGAACGCTAATTACTTGTTGAGGCTACCAACTATTGCAGTTATGGAATATCTGAGCAATATTATGTATGACAAGATGCTCAGCGGAAAGTATGATGATGAGCTGCCAAAGTTATCAAGGCATTGAACGAAATGTGAGCTAATACTTTCCAGTGGAATGGTGAGCTATACAAGTGGATCAGCAATTCAACTGTAAACTTCCCATGACCCTTGGCGCAGCCTAACATAATTATGAGTGCACATAGGGCCATCGGCTATGGTGGTGTGCATAAGACAATGGAATTGTTGCTGCCTCGCTATTACTGGGAAAGCATGAACTTTGATGTTCTTGATACTATCTCCTCCTGCTATCAGCGCCAATTGGAAAAGCCATTCCACTGGAAGACTTTGTACCAGATAGTGAAGCCATACTTTGCTTGGCATACAGTTTCCCCGGATGTCATTGGCCCTCTGCCAATGGGAGCTAACCGGTCCAGGTACATTTTGGTGGCAATTGACCACTTAACCCAGTGGGTTGAAGCAAGGGCAATACGGGATTTAGGGTCAGTCACAGTGGCCAAGCTCATAATGGAATGCATTATCCAACAGCATGGTTGCCCTCAGTTCCTCCTTACTGATAATGGTACTAACTTCACTTCACACATCCTCCCAAAGCTTAATGAACTAATGGCCGTCTGAGGGGTTTTTACAACCCCATACCACCCCAAGTCTAACGGAATGGTTGAGCGGGTCAATGGGACCTTAGTGAACATAGTCTGAAAATTAGTAGCGGATTGACCCTCTGATTGAAGTTCTCTTTTGTCCACCGCTGCTTTTGCCTATAATATCAGTTATCATTCTGCCATGAGGAAGAGTCCCTTCCAATTACTATATTGATGACACCCTGCCCTTCCAGCGCTGTTATACTCCTGTGTAGAATATACTGGCTGAATGGATCCCCAACGTTATTTGATGACCCTATCTGACAAATTATCAAATTGCAAACCAAAGCATACTTGTTCAGTTTAGCCAAGAAGATTAAGATTCAAGCTGCCAATCAGGTACAGCGTAGTGGGTTATCCCAGTTCAAAGATGGGGACATGGTTCTATTCTATAATTAACATGGTTTCAGGCGGAAGCACAAGTTAGCCAGTATCAGGATTGGGCCATTTGAAGTTATTATTAAGACACATATGGATGTGTATACTATTAAGGATCCCACGAGCAGTTGGATCATCAACAGAGTGATGCCAAGTTCCTCCAGGTGTATAAGCAATAGGAGCCTGATTGTCCAGTCAAGGGGGTGTAATGTCACAATTCTGATATGATTGGACAATAAGCTCTAAGTCATTATGGCAGAATGGATAGAATCCGTCAAGTTTGATACCAGTTATAATTCTTTGAGTGCCTTGAGTGAGGTAATATTAGGTTGTTGGGAAATTGCCTCAAATTAGACAATTGTGATATTAATGAACAGAAATTGCCAAACTAATGAGATACAGCAAATTGATTTACTAAGCTAAGGAAGCGGTATCATCCAAAGTTGCTACAATATAGGTGAGATGAGATGATTGAGAGAAGAAAGTTGTTATTAGTTTAGAGTGAGCAGAACTGCAAAGATCCGCTGTATTTATTACACTAAATAAAAGAGTGTGGAGGGAGAAGGTGCTCCATATTTTTAAATGATTCAATTATGCTGTTTTGAGGACAACAATCATTGTATCACTGGTCCTACTTCTCAGTGGGCTGAACCCTGTGCAAAAACCTTTATGGCATATCTTAACAATTCCACTGATTTTATAACAGCTCTATCACAAACACCTCCCACCAACAACCAGTATGAATGATGTACCCAAAATCTGAGGTGTCACACAAACCTCATATTGTGATCAAATCAGGATTCTAGAGCTTAAATAACATTAGATTCTGTAACAATCAAATTTGATTAATTGTCACATATTGACATGGGTTCAGATTTTCCAAATCATGAGTCAAATCATTTTAAAAAGGTTTTGTGGTTTGGTTGGGTTTGGGAACTAGGTTGTGCCTCACCCATAAATTTACTAACTCACAAGAGCCTAATCAATGATTTGGGCAAGGCCCTGGAAAGGTGACCTTAAAGGTCAAGCCCCTGCAATTCTGAACTTCATTCAAAATTTGTTTGGTTCCCACTCACATGAGGGTTCTCTCTGGCGGCCTTGGGGCCAACACTACCTTGCTTACCTGGTGTTCCCCAACACAAGTTTTTGTTGCATTAACAAAAACTTGGGTTTTTGGGGCCTGTACCCTCTAATTATTCTATAAATCCCTTAGTGTGTTTGCAGCACCAAATTATTGGGATCTTGTTCATTAATGACTTTTTATTCAATAATCGGAATTCTGTGAAAAATTTTCTTTTAAAAAAGGCTCTGAAAAATATAAATTAATTGAGAAATTACAAATACTTAATAGTATCCTTTTTGAAGTTGGCACCATCTTTCAACCTGACTTATAGAATAATTCTCACAAATTGAATTAAAGCTTATATTGGACAGGGTCTAAGTTTAAACTATAAGCAACCTAGCATATACAATGCTGAGTATATATAGAAAAAATGCATATTATAAGTCACTTTAATATATAGAGCCAACTTCAAAAAGGATTTTATTGAGTGTTCATAATTTCTTGATTATTTTATACTTTTTATTTTTTTGGAGGTTCTTTTTCCCAAAAATATTAAAGCCAGTTTTTCTCAGAAAAAGTGCATTTTTACTAGTGTTTTTTCTTAATTTTAATTTGAAAAATTACTATCTCTATATCATTTTTAAATCTCACTATTTCTATATATAAAAAATCAAATTATATATTATATAGAATAACTTAAAAATATACTAATAATTTATTTTACAGAATCTAGCTGATTTTATTGGTCAATCTATGGTAAATTTATAGATTGCCATCTATGATTTGTTATTTTATCAAATTTAGTTAATTTTATTAATCAAAATATGCAAAAATGTTGGGACCATCTAGTACTAAAAAAAATATATGCAAAAATGATAGGCATCTATAATGATTTAAGCTCTTCATGCTATAATTTCATACTTGCCTGGATTTTGAACATATCTGTAGCCATAGAATATATATCATGTTATAATTTGATTATAACCTACTACTCCACCAATGCCAAAATTAAGTTTAACAAACTATTTAATAGTCCCAAAATTAAAATCCATTGCTTCTGGTCTATTTTAATATACATGCTAAATTAAGGCAAGATACTTGACCAATCCTTACAAAAGTAAAATAGTACCTAAGTTAAAGTATCTTCTTTTTTTAAAAGATCATCCAAATTGGTCCAGTAGTTTCAGAGTTACGCATGAATAAACACAGAAAAATGATTCAATTTTTACCTTATGGTAAAAAACTTAAGTGCAAGATTTACGCTTTATGGCTGTAGGAATCCATCTGGGTTACACTAACTTGGTGCAACGCCACTGGATCCCACAAAGGATTTAATAAAATAAAATTTAGAAAACTTATATAAATATGTTTTTATAATAATGTAATATTATTGCATGGGATAAAAATGTGAAGCTATCCCTTTACAATATTCAACAATTTATATTTAACCTGATTTTGGAGGTCAGAAGGTATTTGAGGATAGTTTCAGAATAGCTGCAACGCAGTCTGAATTAGGAAATATGGGTATCAATCCTATCAGATCATGAGGGAAGTTAGTTAATTTTTAGTAAACAGATGTTGGGGTTTTGGGGCAGAATATACCCATGTGGCAGGGTTTTGATGTGTCCCAACAAATCACCGCTTGAGAAATTTTTCTCACCTTGGGGGCCTGCCGCCATGCCTATAAAAGGGGGTGGCCCCCATGCAGGTTTGGTGAAGGACTTGGTGCTGGTTAGGGGATTACCTTCCACTGGTTTACCTGAAGTCCATTGTGCAATCAGTGATATCTGATCATCAGACTTTACTAAAAGTGCCCGTGCAGGTTTTGAACTGGTGTTACCCAATTTATGGGGTTCCACCAAGAATTGGCCAGGGTCTTTTGGCCATTCTCATTGACATTTTCACTGGAATTGCTTGTAATGGCATCAAGGAATCACAAATAGCCGACATTTCCCTTTTTTGGTGGAACTCAACCTAAAACATTCTTATTTTCAAGCCATTAAGGTAAATGTCCAACATCTCCCCCCTCAAGAATGTTGGGGGGCGAGTAGGGCTGGAGGAATCAGCCATGTACATGATTAATAGTGATACCAGTATCTAGATTTTTGATAGAGTACTCATTTCCTCTCTTGTAGATGATGGTAAAAGCACCCTCCCAAATTGATCCAAGTTTACCGCTTCTAGGGGTGATGCAGTTATGGTAGTACAACACCATGTCAGAAATATGGAATTGGGTAAGGGGGTTTGAGACTCATTTGCAGCCTGCCCTTCTTTTGTTACTGTTTTGGATAAATTGGTCATAGCTTCAGATTGGAGTTGAATTATGCGCTGAGCCAATCTTTTCATAACTTTCTCTGGTTCCTCAACTCTAGAAGAGATTACATCCTTAGCTAAGAGGGCAGGTATGCCTGGTTTCCGCCCATACAAGACATGGAATGGAGACAATTTCAAAATTTGTTGATAAATAATCTGGTATGCCATAAGAGCACTAGGTAGATATTGATCCCAGTAAAGAGGATCAGATGAGGCCAATTTTCAAAGAATGAAAACCAAGGTTCCATTTGCTCTCTCCACAGTTCCATTGGTAGAGGGATTACACGGAGCCAAGAAAAGTTGTTGAGCCTTCATGGATGTGGCCAGGATTTTGACTACTCTGGAGGTAAAGTTCTTGCCATTATTGCAGAGTAAGACTTGGGGCACCCAAGTCGAGAGAAAATGTATTGATGTAAAAAGGTGGTTTTGGCCTTGGCCATTTGAGCTGGAAGAGCCATTACTTCTACCCACTTAGTGAAATGATCAATACCTACTAGGATAAACTTATTACCACTAGTAGACTGAGGAAGGGGACCTATTACATCCAAACTGATGGTATGGAATGGTTGTTGGGGGTAGTGGGTTGATACTGGTATCTATTCTTGAAACCATATTGCTTGTTACATGTAAGGCAAGCTTCCAAGACGTCAACAATAGACTCCATCATACCAACCCATTAGTATCGATGCTTAATCCGCACATAAGTTTTCTTGGCCCCTTCATGCCCTAAGGTGGAGTGAGCTTCTAGGATAGCAGGTACGCGTTCTGAGGGCCAAAGTTAAGACAGCCATTTTGATCCCACCTGCTTATATAACTTTCCATTTCCTACTTTAGTGTTATGGGAGTGCCAAGCTAACATCTTCTGGATGGGCTCATCTTCATCCTCCCATTCATTGGGGGTCATTAAGAGGTTATGTAGCCTCTCCGCCTCACTATTATCCAAGTGAATGACAGGCAACCAAGTCACCCATCAACATTCATGTGATGGGTTCCAGCACAGTGTTCAATCTTCATATTGTAAGGCTGGAGCTTTAGAGCCCAACGAGCTAACCGGCCAGTAGAGTCCTTCATATTTTGTAACCATTTTAATGAAGCGTGGTCTGTAACCACAGTGAAGGCAGTCCCATATAAAAAAGGGCGGTAGTGCTTCACAGCTAACAGAACAGTGAGGCACTCCTTTTCAGTTATACTATAATTGCGCTCCGCTTTTGACAGCATCTTATTGAAATCAGATACTGGATGATCTACACCATTTTCATTTAATTGGGCTAAGATGGACCCAACGGCATAGTCTGAAGCGTCATTAAACAGATAAAAGGCTTTATTGTAGTCTGTGTGTCTCAGGATAGGACGTTGTTGTAGCAGTTGTTTCAACGTCTCAAAAGTGGCCTTCTGTTCAGCGCCCCAATAGAAAGGGATATTCTTAGTCAATAAATGAATGAGTGGTTCGCTGAGCTGGGCAAATTTGGGGATAAATTGATGGTAAAACCCCATCATATATAGAAATACCTGAATGTCCCATAGATTCTTAGGGGGAGGCATCTTTAAAATCGCTTTACCCTTATCTAAAATGAGTTGGATTCCTTTTTGACAAATAGAGTGTTTAAGGAAATCCAATTTCTTTTGGAAGAAGGTACATTTTGAAGGCTTCAACTTAATATTTGACTTGTGTAATCTTTGAAACACTTCCTTCAGATGTTAAAGATGTTCGTTGAAGGCATGGGAGAACACTGTGATATCATCAAGATATACAATGACACAAGTTAACTTTAGGTCCCTCAGAATATGGTCCATTTCCCGCTGAAAAGATGCAGGTGCATTACACAACCCTTGTGGTAATTAAGTTGGTTGGAAAAGGCCCTCACTACAAATGAGAGCACATTTCTCCTGATCTTCAGGGGAAAGGTCCATTTTCCAATAGCTGCTAGCCAATTCCATGGCGGAGAAGAAGTTAGAGCCAATGAGTTGGGCCAGGGAGTCATCAATGCAGGGGATAGGATAGTTATCATTTTTGTGAGATTATTTAATTTTTGGTAGTCTATAACTATTCAATGACCTCCATTTTTCTTTTTAATAAGCAACAGAGGAGAAGACCAAGGACTTTGTGAGGGAACTAACAATCCCACATCTAGTAATTGCTGGAGCTCCATCCTTATTTGCTCTTCTTCCACCTTCAACTTTTGGTAAGGTTTATAATGAATAGGGCGGGCATCACTCACATCAATGGATGATACCAGCCTTTCATGTGATTATAGTCATGGTCTGATTTAGAAAAGATGTCTCTATATTCATCTAATAAAGTATGAACTTCTTTCAACTCAACTGGGTTTAACTCATCTGAAATATGAACGTTAGGTAGAGTGCACACCAGGTTATCCATAGACAAACCCAAATCCGCCATATAGCCAATGGATTGGATACGTTCAATATCTTCTACTGGAAGTAGGAAGCCTCAGCCAATCTCCTGGTGTTTTTGAATGATCATGTCTTTTCCAGTGAGGTTTTCCAGCAAAAGAGTAATAGGCTTCTGGTAGGTTGGGTCTAGTACCCCAGAAAATACCCTAGGCTTCAAGGTCTAACGCCCTCAATACTTTTGATATGCAACAAGCAGTGGTTTGAGAATTGGATTTTGATTTTGATGTCAACCACATTTTGTTCCCCAGGTTTTATCAAAACCTCATCTGCAGCATATAAAGGGGTGCCATCCCTTGCATCCACGGAATTGGAAAATTTCTTAGTATGGCATCCTGAAGTGGAGTAAGATAAAGTCATAGCTGAGAAAGGGTATTCGATCAGGCAAGAGTATTCATGCTTTCTGGATTCTTTGTTGGTTAAGACTAACGGGACTTCATAGCCTAATAATGAGAGATATCCTTGCTTTATGGTTATTATTCTCTCATATTCAATCATAAACTGAGTGCCAATGATCATATTGTATGCATTGTTGTCCAAAGCTACAGCAGGGGCTGATAAGATAAGCTTCCTAATGCAAATGGGAAGGGAGGAGTATGCTTCAATGGCACTGGTATATTTGGAGCCTGCAGTTTCAAATTCTTGTGTATACTCCAAGTCAGGAGCTAGCTTTATCTTCTTGATAAGCTTAGTGGAGATCACATTAATGGGAGAGCCAGTTTCCAGGATAGCCAGAATTCAGACTTTTTGTATAACCACTTCAACTTTTTTAGGGTTCCTCCAAAGTTGGGTGCCAAAGCTAAGACCTCCTTGAGCCAAAAGGTGGAGGCTAATCTGCATACAGTCTCAGGATATTTATCCATGATGGTTTTCATGGGATGAACCTGCAAAAGAGGTCAAATCAAGCTAGCCAAGAATTGATCACCATCGCTGGCAGTATCAATAACTTTGGAACAACCTAAAACTTGCTAAGGTACGTCCCCTCAGGTATGGTGGTACAATATACTCCTCCAGCATTTAAATGATCAGAAACCTCTATTTCCGCAGGTGCTCTTAAAATATAGTATCCAACGTCATTGTAACCACCCTCAGATTCCTTCCCAAAGGTATTCTCTACAATGGGCAAAGCTGCAATGGAAGTAGGGGAGATGGCTACAGAAGATTTGGTAGCCTTAAGAGATACATTTTCCAGCCTGGCTGGAAGAGAAGGCACAGAGGCAGTAGTGATCTTGTGCAGCTGTAAGGGTGTTACATTTTTACAAGATTAAGGAGCAGGTTTAGCAGGGAGTATAGGCACAGGTGACCTCACTCTTGATGGTTTAATAGGCGGATGCTCCTCAATGGATAGGGCCAAAGTTGTCACCTCCAGTTCATGTTTTGTGGCACATACATAAAGTTTGGCCACATCTAACAATGCCTCCTTGATTTCACAGATATTTGTAAAGTAGCGTTTTACTGAATGGATATGTCTAGCTAGAGAGGGTTGAGAAGATAACCTAGATAATAAGGCAGCGATAGAATTGTCAATGTTGAGCTGGTTGGAGGCAAACAACCTTTGCGCATAGAGGTAAAAACGTTCAGCAAAGGTAATAAGTGATTCACCCTTATATAAGTTAAGGCACATAAAGGCCTGTTTTTCCCTATGTAGACTCTGCTTTGACCCAAATTCAGCCATAAGAGTCTCCTTTACCTCTGTCCAGGTGTACTCAGGGTTCAGGTGGGGTACAATCATCTCTTGTGCTAAGTGGCTTAAACAAGGAAGGATGTGTCAGATTATTTGTTTATCTGAGGTACCATCCATATAAGCTTTATAAACATATAAAAAGGTAGCAATAGTCCCTTTGCCAGGAATGTATTGTCCTTAAGAAGGAGCTTGTAAGGGCGCTGTTCAAGCTTCTCAAGGTGGGACAAAGCGCTGGTTTGTTGCTTTTCAAAGCAATGAGGTTTGGTGTACAGGGATTCCCTGTAGTGAGCACCATTTTATAGGAATCCAGCTTGGTTACGCTCACTTGGTGCTACGCCACTGGTTCCCACAAAGGATTTAACAAAGTAAAATTTAGAAAACTTATATAAATATGTTTTTATAATAATGTAATATTATTGCATGGGATAAAAATGAGAAGCTATCCCTTTACAATATTCAACAATTTATATTTAACCTGATTTTGGAGGTTATAATGGTATTTGAGGATAGTTTCAAAATAGCTGCAACGCATTCCAAATTAGAAAATATGGGTATCAATCCTATCAGATCATGAGGGAAGTTAGTTAATTTTTGTAAACAGATGTTGGGGTTTTGGGGCAGAATATACCCATGTGGCAGGGTTTTGATGTGTCCCAACAAATCACCGCTTGAGAAATTTTTCTCACCTTGGGGGCCTGCCGCCATGCCTATAAAAGGGGGTGGCCCCCATGCAGGTGTGGTGAAGGACTTGGTGCTGGTTAGGGGATTGCCTTCCACTGGTTTACCTGAAGTCCATTGTGCAATCAGTGATATCTGATCATTAGACTTTACTAAAAGTGCCCATGCAGGTTTTGAACTGGTGTTACCCAATTTATGGGGTTCCACCAAGAATTGGCCAGGGTCTTTTGGCCATTCTCATCAACATTTTCACTGGAATTGCTCATAATGGCATTGGGAAATTGCAAATGGCTGACATTTCCCTTTTTTGGTGGAACTCAACCTAAAACATTCTTATTTTTGAGCCAAGAAGGTAAATATTCAACAATGGTTGAAGGTTGTTAGAAATGTTCTTAACAATTTATCAATTGTTATGATAGGATACTATCATTGTATTTTGTCATTTAACTTTTAAAAGAATAATATCTGAGATGATTAGCTTACTTAAGTAATGGTTGGAATAGCCTAACTAAAACTGTGTATGACAGCAGGCAAGTAGCTGATAGATAGATTAGATTTTATTTGATTTAGATTAAATTAGGTAGCATTTTGGTTGTGGTGGTTTAGGAAATCATCTTATAAATAAATCATTATAAATGCATATCTATTTCACCTTCTACTCCTAGACTATTTGCCAATTTCAAATAAACTTGACACAAATATTATATGATATATATATTTACTTGTTCAGTTGACTTGATTAGTTCAAAGCTTCAGGTATAAGGTTGGCAGTTTTTAACATATTTATTTTCTTATTTAGTTGATTTTATCAGTTAATTGTATGATAAACTTTCAAATATCTATCTGACTACCTCGTTTATTTAAGTTGATTTTATATGTAAATCTATGCTAAATTTACTGATTGCCATCTACATTAATTCATTTCACTAAATTTGGTTGATTTTATTGGTCACATTATATAAATTTTGATAGCCATTTCTAATTATTTAAGCTCATCAAACTATGATCTCATACTGACCATCTAGTACTAAAAAAACTATGATCTCATACTTGTTTGGATTTTGAACGTACCCCCGGCCATAGGACATATATCATCTACTTGAAAAATTTCACTGACTGACTTCTGAAACCTTCGAGTCTGATAGGTTCAATCTAATTTGGGCGAGTGAGTGAGAATTGGCAAATATATCAAATAATTCACCAAATTGCTCTCCTGAAACTAATCTAATCGAGTATAAGTTCATCTATTTGGGCGAGTGGGTGAGAATCAAAAAATAAAAATTTCATATTTTCAATTTATTAATTTAGATTTTATATTATAGAGAAACAAAACCACTCAGCCAAATCTAATTGCTCAATCGAATCAACCAAAATCCACCAACCACTCAGGTAAACCTAACTGAACTTATCAAAACAATCAATAGTTAATCACCCCTTAAACTAAACTGTGTCCGATTAATTTAACCAAAAGCCATCAACCACTCGGCCAAATAAAATAAATTTATCGAATCAATCAAATAGTACCAAACTGCTACCCAAAACATCTCTATATATTTAAAATCATCGTATACGTGACATATCTTCCACACTACTAAATCAACTTCTACTTAACTTGCCAAAAGTATTTTATTAAATAGGTGAACCAAATTAGGCAGGTTTTTAAAATATATAAACCTAACATCCAGATACCCGTGCTTTGCTACGATATTTAGTTTATCAAATGATAAGCTCACATTGTAGCCTATAAAGCTGTGCCAGCACTACTCTCAAGCCACTCGGACTAACAGCTTCGCTGTTGCCCTCGTGGCTGGTGAACTGATCATCCTAACTACTTAATCTGCTTAAACTCTAATACTGATTTTTGTTGAGTTTCAGGTGAGTAATTTGGTGAATTATTAGATAGCATTTGGCAATTCACACCCACTCACCCAAATAGATTGAACTTATCATACTCGATAGTTTCAGATTTGATCTTATTTACCAATTCTCACCCACTCACCCAAATAGATTAAACTTATTAGACTCATGATTAGCTTCAGGTGAGTAATTTGGTGAATTATTCAATGATTTTTGTCAATTCTCACCCACTCGCCCAAATAGAATGAACCCATCAGGCTCGATAAATTTGGATTCGATAAGATTTGCCAATTCTCACCCACTCACCAAAATAGCTTGACCCTATTAGACTCAAAGGTTTCAGATGTCAGTCAGTCAGTAGATCAGTCAGTGAGTGTCGGACATTCTCCTTCTCAACTTTTGGAAAAGAATGTTGGAGTCTGATCTTTGAATAATATTATGGTTAACAGTGATATGAATACCAACGGCAAAAAGACCTTGGCAGATTCTCGGTGGAATCCTATCTATTAGGAAAATATGATTTATACCCAAAATTGGTATAATAAGGTAAGAACTAATAATAGGATTGCTCTGACTTCTCGGCTAAATTTGAGGTGTTCAATATTGCATGGATCTGAACCTCCTTGAGGTGAGAAGATTTTATCTATTGATGATTGGGTGCAAATTAACAAATCATTACCACTCAGATCTGAACCCCCTGAGGTGAGAAGATTTTACCCACTGGTGATTGGATATAATTTATCAAATCATTATCACATGGGTCAGTTTTACCACAAAATATTTATCTTTGATCTGATAGGCTGAAAGCCTATATTTCCTAATTTGGATAACTCAGCTTTATAATACTTTAGCCCCAAATTCCTATGGCCCTGAGGATTGGAACTAGTTTAAATATGAAATACTAGTATCAAGAAAAGGGCCTTTTCCTGGTTTGCCCCACATAAACAATAAAAACCATAAAAAACTTTAACAAAAAAGTAAAAACCTAGTTTTCTTAAGAGTTTATTATTTATTTTAAATAATCCATTGTGGGATCCAGTGGCGCATAGCACCAGTGAGTATAACCTTTGCTGGATTCCAACAGTGAGTGAGTGAATGTGTTTTATTGAGTAGATGTCTGGATTGGGTCTAAGTGTAAACTATAGGCAACTTAATATAAATAGTACTGAGTATATAAATTATAAATGGCTATTATAAGTCTGTTAAAATATGGTGTCGACTTCAAAAAGAGTTTTATTGAGGAGGCATAATTTCTCAATTATCATCTCTTTACCTGACTTTGAAATAGGAGGTTATCAATTCAACCTGTATATATGTTTTTTTCTTTTTTTTTTTTTTTCTATGTTTGTTCACACATAACTCTGAAAATACTAGACCAAATCGGATGATCATCTTCAAAAATAGAAGATGCTCCAGCTTAGGTCCCATTTTACTTTTGTAAGTATTGGTCAAGTATCTGCCCATTAATATAGTAAGTAAAAAATGGGCTCAGAAGCGATGGATACTTGTGAGGCTGATACAACTCTGGATAAACTTAATTCCGGAATTGGTGAAGTGATCTCCAAATCGCCTTTTTGTTTATTTATGCAAATATTTCCTCTTCCATAATTGGCTCAGCTTTTGGCTCTAAGTATTTAAAATGTCAGTTGTTCGAATCCTAGCGCAATCACTTATGATATATATCCTATGGCTGGGGAATATGTTCAAAATTCAGGCGTATGAGATCATAGCGGGATGAGCTTAAATCACTATAGATGGCTATCATTTTTGCATAATTTGATCAATAAACTCATCTAAATTTGATAAAATAAAATATTTTAGATAGCAATCAATAAATTTACCATGGATTGACTAATATAAACAACCAATTTTGATATTATGAATTACTATAGATGGTGATCAGTAAATTCAGCATATGTTAACCAATAAAATCATCTAAATTTAATAAAATGAAGCATTGTAGATGGTGATTAATAAATTTAATATAATTTGATCAATAAAAGCAACTAAATTTAATGAAATGAATCTTTAGTATATTTTTAAATAAGATTATATATATATTATATGCAATGAGTTTTAATTTTATAAAGAGATAGTAATGGGCCAAAAAATGATATGTAGAGATAGTAATATTTAATAAAAGTAGAAAAAAGAGTCACTTTTAAAAATGCACTAATTTTTTAAGGGGGAAAGAACTGGAATAAAAGTTTTTTTGGGAAAAAAGAAACTTTTCAAAAAAAATTGAGAAAAAATAACCTATTTTAAAAAAAGCTTATAAAGTATGAAATAATTGATAAATTATGCCTCCTCAATAAACCTCTTTTTGAGGTTGGTGCCATATTTTAACTAATTTATAATAGGTATTTATAATTTATATGCTCAATACTATATATTTTAAGTTGCTTATAGTTTACATTTGGACACAATCCAGACATAAGATATAATTTGTATTTATGAGCAAAATTCTATACTTTAGTTTAAAATATGGCACTGACTTCAAAAAGAGGTTTATTGAGGAGGCATAATTTATTAGTTATTTTATACTTCTTAGTGCTTTTTTTAAAGGAGGTTATTTTTCCCAAAAAAATTTTCTTGCTTCAAATTTCCCTAATTCCAAGGTTAATGGGTTAGTTGCATGAAGTTCTTTCCACTCAGCATAACTTTCTGAGAAAATTACATGAATTAATAAAGTAAATCTTGATCACCTATTGTAGTTTCACTCCAATGTCCTCAGATTCTCCGCTGGCTGCTCCAGTATGGGCAGTGGCAAAACTCCCCTATGTTTTCTGTCTGTCAGGAAAACGTGCTAGGACTGGCTTGCCCAGTCATTCCAAAGCTATGAGACAATTTATTCCTCCAAAGAATCTCAACGCTCACCTTGCCTGTACCCAAGTGGTATCTTGCTGCCCCCTGGTGCTCCCCTGGAGCAACATGTGCTATAGTCTATAGGTCAACTATGGGAAACTCTTCCCATACCATGACCAAGCCATTATTAAAATGGCACAGGTGGTGATGACACCCACCAGATTTATAGATTTTTGCCCCTATAAGGGATATTTCAATCTCAGCTTCACCTGTGAAGCTGACACCACCACTGCAGCAACTGTGCCCCTGGTATTCCAGGGTACCCCTCTGTCTACAATTCAGACATGGCTCCCAGTGGACACCACTTTGGTGGTCCAGTTTGCTGGTTTGCCCACCCACCTCCCCCTGAAGTGCTCCATCAGGAGCTGATGGACAGTTTGGCAGCCTATGGCTCCAACCCCATCTTACAATTTGTGGTCTCAAATGATGCCACATGACTCACTGGGCCTTGGGCATATGACAAAATAAGCCCTAAATTTAGTAAAATTGCAGTGTCAATTCCCCCTTGCACCATTATTCCTTCTGCCTCTGACCATCCAATTTAGCCCACATTGAGGGTGGGCGGATGATCTGCCCATCCTGTTTCAAGTTGGATCACTCAAAACGGAAGTGCCCCTCTGTCAGGAATTCTCCAAATTCTCATATCTTTGAAAAATCTACTTCATCAATTCCCCTGACATCATCAGAAGGAGTGAGTAAAATATTGCAATCTATCAAGGTTAGCGATCAATATAATCCTGATCAATTGATTGAAGATTTGATCGTGCAGAGATTAATTTGCTCTGATAGATTATGAACCATAAAAAAGCCTATAAATATTCCCTCTTTTTTAAAATAAAGATTAGGTCAAATTATAACATATATTTCCTTTTAAATTTATCACCTTTTTTGGAGAATCCGCCCAGTGTAACTTTGAGATACAACCTGCCCCATTGAAAGTGTAATTCAAAAATTCCAGACTGGTGCTCACTATAGGGGCACTCTGAGTTATGCACCAGTGATAACGTCTATCACTACCATGAATTCTCATTTTTTGCCTGACAAAGCTCAAGACCAAGAGCAAGGCAGTATTTTACAATGGGTCCATTTAACTGGAGCCCAAATCCCAAGATTACCCTCCACATTGGAATTTTGGGCTAACTTGAATATTATGGTCATAACTTTAGTTTTACTTCAGACTTTCAAATACCGCCTGAGGCTTTACAAAACATTATTAATCAATTGCTTGAAGGGACCCTAATCCCTGGAATCCGTTCTACCTAATCTCGTTCTAATGCAGTACATTCTATATTGTGGGAAGTGCTGCAAACCTCTCAAATGCCAGGAATTGGCCCTGAGCAATATTTGCACCAATTTGTACATCCTACCTTATACCATTTGCTACCTGTAGTTGGAATGCACCATCAAGGGATGCTCAATTTACTAGAAGGACTCCAATTCTTGAATAATTATATTTCTGAATCTTTCAAGTCAGCCTCTGAGTTTAGCCAAGATAATCGTGATGCTATCATTAATAATTGAGCTTTCCTCAATGAAGTACATCAGCAGCTCATTCAGCTCGATTATGGGATGTCCAATTTTGTTGATGTACAGTTTCCCAAGAAAGTTCAGAAGATTCAAAGAGAATGGAGAGAGGGTATTTCCAACTCTCTGAGCGTAGTCAATCAATGGAGGAGGAAATTAGAACCCACCTCTTCCAATTGGAACAAATGTACTCAGGAATTTAGTTTCAGTTTAATGAAGTAGAGAAAGACTCTGGGGTTGAAGGACCCCGTGGACCTCCTGAAGCTGATGGGCCCCGTGGATCCCCAGGGAGTGTAGGGCCTCAGGGACCCCCAGGTGCAGATGGACCGCGGGGACCACCAGGCACCAAGGGGCGCTTAGGATCTTACCAGAAAATTGATTCTCTCTTGAACATGATGAACCACTTGCGTGAACAGTTCTCTAAATTGGCCAAAGAGTGTAACCTAACCCCCAATGGGGTACCAATTGATCCCCTCTTATCACTTCTGTCACTATCTAACAAATTGATCAATCTGGGAAAATGGGCCAAGGATACCAATATCTTATTACATGCTTGAAAATAAAAAGGGGAAATGCTCCAAGCGAAAATTGAGACGCTGGAAATCAAGTACAACGCGCAGCGGGAACAGATTTTTGAGCTATCTCGCTGATTAGATGAGAAAGTAGGGCATGCTGATCTGAATCATTGGATTAGTGAAGTTCATACTGAAGCTGTTGGTCCTTACCCTCAATTTTCTTCTCAAGCTTCAGATTCCATCTCTTATGTTTCCACTCAATCCAAACAACCTGGAGTGCATGTTTTGACCACCAATGCTCCCATGAGTTTCAAGCCAGTATTCAAGGATAATTACTCCCCAAGGGAAGGCAGCATTATCTCCTTTCTCTGTCTTTATGAAGAGGCATTAAGTGAGGCCACAGATCACCAAAAGATAAATTACTTGCCTAATTGCCTTACTGAATTGGCTCAGGATATTATGGTTCCCCAATTAATGACTTGCTCTACTTGGTCTCAGATCAAAGAAGTGTTGATCAAAGAATTTGGGAGTGAGCAAACCTTATCATCACAAAAGCAGGTTTTTATGGGTATACAGCCCCATCAAAATGAATCTATCAAAGACTTTACTCATTAGTTCTATAGGGAAGCTCAAACTCTAGTAGCCTGTGGTTGGTTAAACTTGGATGATGCAATTACTGTAGTTCTGTCAGCTTTTACTTCTAGGACTCAAATGCAAGTTTATCTAATCAGTGCCAAAAAGAATTTCCAAATTATTTTGAATATTAAGGAGGCCCTATTGGAATTGCCTCCTCAACTTTCCAAAAAACCCCAAGTTTATGAGTCTCCTAGACCTAGTCGCCCCAAAGTCTACGCCATGCCTGAAAACAATTGGCAATTCAGTTTAATTACTGTCATTACTATTTCTATACTGAGGATTGTTGTTTTAAAAAGGAAGCAGATGAGAAAAAGAAAAGAGATAAGCCCAATAAAAATTCTCCACCTTGATATTGATATGAGTGCGCAGCAAGAGCATCAAAGTTTGATTGAGTGTAATAAAGATGAACATTTTTCTTATTCTTGCCCTCCTTATTGGCGTTATCCTCTCAGTTTGGAAGCACCATTACCCATATTGACTTCAGAGTGAATCAAGTCAATGCCAAAGCTATCATAGATACTGGATCCCCAGTGAATGTTGTCTCATCAAAATTGGTCAAACGTATCAAATTAACACCCAATATTTCTCATTATGAAGAATATAGCACAGCTGGACCTCAGAGTACTCAGTCTATTGGAGCTTTTTCATATTTTCCCCTGAAAATAGGAAATTAACCTTTACCATCCCAGCTATTGTGTTCAATAATTTGAGTTATGACCTACTTTTGGGGACTCAATTTTTACAAGAATTTGATGGAATTATCAATTACCCTGATTTGTCGTTGACTCTCCTGGGGTATAAAGTTCCCTTACTTTTATCTGATTATGCTTCCACCTGACGTCAGTTATGTCTGCTAGAAGGAACCAAAAGGTCTTATTCACTTCAATATCTTGTTGGGGATTCTCACGTAAAATTATCCCCTGAATTGGTGGATACCGAAGAGGGGATGCCTATTTTCTCCCCTGAGAAATTAGTTATTTTCCAAAATCACAAGTTATTATTAACATTTCTTTGCATTTTTTGATTCCCAAGGGACATTTGTTACAAGTTCAAGGCACGGTCAATCCTTCTGCTAAAGAGCTCTTGCCTTGACCTGGAGTATTGGATTATGCTTATTCAGGATCATTTTCTATCTTACTGGCGAACCTTACCAAATGAGTTAAAACTGGTAGATCGAGAGCATCCAATTGCTTATGTCAAGTTACTGCCCTTATCTCATATCTATGATGTTAAAACCTTTTGGAGTCTACAAGACTTTGGATTGGAAACCAATCAGGAAATCCTTACTGTGGGTCCTGCTATTGGAAAACACCTCTCTAGTGAACAGGAGAAACAAGTACTTCAATTGTTAGATGAATATCCAACATCTTTGCTAAGCATACTTACGATTTTGGGAAGATGAAAGGAGTAGTGCACATTGCTGAAACTCGTGGTCGCCTTCCTATTTGTGCAAAGCCCTATTGTAAATCTAAAGTAGAAGAATCCCAGGTTACCAAGGAGTTGCATCAATTGTTGGAGGCTGGATTATTGAAACCCTCCAATAGTCCTTGGGCATCCCTATTGTTATTAGTTAAGAAGAAGGATCATTCTCATTAAGTCATTATGGATTATCATCGACTAATGCTATTACTCAATGGGATTGTTATCACTTACCTAAGATTAATGATTCTCTTGGGTTTTTGGCTGGATCCACCTATTTCGGCCATGGACTTAGCCAGTGGATACTGGCAAATCGAGTTATCACTAGAAGATTGTGCCAAGTGTGCCCTGATATCGAGTGAAGGGTTGTTTGAACCAACTCGTTTTCCTCAAGGACTAAGCAATGCCCCAGCAACCTTCCAAAGGGCCATGGACAGTATGCTACGGGATCTAAAGCTTACTTGTGCTCTGGTATATCTTGATGATATTACCGTGTTCTCCAAAACTTTTACTGAGCATTTAGACCATCTAAAAGAAGTTTTCAGCCGAATTTGGGGCTCTTCCTTAAAACTCAAACCCTCCAAATGCTCATTCTTTCAATATGAAATGGACTTTTTAGGACATCAGGTTTTAACTAAAGGGATTTGACCCCTTTCAGACAAAGTTCAATCCATCCAACAAATGCCTCCTCCATCTTCTTTATGGGATATTCAAGTCTTTCTTGGCATGGTTAGGTATTACCAGCAGTTTATTCCTGACTTTGCTGATATGACTGAACCCTTATTTCACCTGTTGCAAAAAGGAGTGTCCTTTGAGTGGGGGTCAGCTCAAGAACAGTCATTCAATTCTTTGCGTACCGCCTTGATTAAGGCACCTGTTCTAATTCATCCCCAATTTGATAAGCCTTTCTTTTTACATACTGATTCAAGCAATGTCGCTATTGGGGCTATCTAATCTCAGTGTGATGAAGAGAAGAATGATCATCCTGTTGCTTACTATAGCAAAACTTTGGTGAAGGTTGAACGAAATTATAGTGTTACTGAGCGGGAATGTTTGGCCGTAATTCTAGCAATCAAGCACTTCCGTCCCTTCTTATATGGTAATCATTTCACTGTTACTACTGACCATTCCTCCTTACGATGGTTGCAGAACATGAAGGATCCTGACAGGAGGTTGGTCCGTTGGGCTTTAAGGTTGCAAAATTATAATTTCTCCATTGTTCATCGCTCAGGGGCTCAGAACCAAAATGCTGATGGGCTGTCCCAACTGCCTATTCTGACCTTAAACTAGAAAAAGAAGAACGCTTATACAATCTTATTGGATGACCTGAGTTATGGGCTTGAGAAACTGAAGAGGATCAAGCCTTTCTAAAATCAATTACCAAAGATACTATGATTCAAGAGGGAGCTTTGTATAAGAAAGTCAAATCCAAGTGGTTGCCCTTTCTGCATCCCAACTCTAGATTTCATGCTGTCATGGAAGGACATAAGCAAGTAGGCCATAGCGGGTTAAAGAAGACTCAAGAATGGTTGAAGACTCAATATTATTAGACCTACATTACTGAGTTTATTTGAGAGATCTTTGACTCATGTCTTATCTGTAAAAGCCATGGAACTACCAACCCTACATATCAACATCAAGTCATTCCCCTGACTAAGGCATTTGAGGTGGTCAGCATTGATGTTGTAGGTCCTTTTCCTCGGGGATTGCATGGCCATCAGTATATCATTATGGCTATCAACCATTTAACCAAATGGTTTGAGGCCATTTCCATTGCTACCCCTTCAGCTAAGACTACAGCGTTATTCCTATATCAGCATATCTTTTCTCAACATGGGTGTCCTAAGGTCCTTATGTCAGATAATCAGCTAATTTCACCTCACAACTTATACAAGAGTTATCCAAATTATTTAACACTACTCAGCGATTTGTTGTCCCATATAATCCATCTACAAATGGGGCAATTAAACGAGTTAATAGGACCCTGGTCTCGATTCTAAGAAAGATGGCATCCACTGACCCGACTTGGTGGAATTTTTATTTGCCTAGTGCCTTGTTTGCTTATCAGATAAGCTACCACCGCATTATCAAGATGTACCCATTTAAGTGTATATATGGGCGGGATCCTTCAGTCCCTTCTAGTGTTCAGACAATCCTTGGAGAAAGCATTCCAGAAAATTCAATCTAATTATGAGGAATTTGGCTGAAGAGATTATCCGTCTTCAGGCTCAAGCAATGAATTTGATTGAAACAACCACATGAAAAGAGACTCAAAGAAGCAATCAACACAAACCTGTTTTACCTGAATACCAGATTGGGGATTACGTTATGTACTATCATTCTCAGCCTGGTGGGCGGACTGAAAAGTTGGGAACTAATTGGTCTAATCCCTATAGAGTTATATTTTGTAAAGGATTAGAGTATTCAATTGTTCATAATGATACTGGATTAGTGGTAAATCATATTCATTCTAGGTTTTTAAGAAGTCATCCTCCAACGTGAAAAATCTTGAGGGGGTAAGTGTCAGGATTTCTCCAAATTCTCTTATCTCTGAAAAATCTACTTCATCAATTCCCCTGACATTATCGGAAGGAGCAAGTAATATATCTCAATCTATCAAGGTTTGCAATCAATCTGATCCTGATTAATTGATTGAAGATTTAATCGTGCAGAGATTGATTCACTCTAATAGATTATGAACTGTAAAAAAGCCTATAATTATTCCCTCTTTTCAAAAATAAAGATTAGGTCAAATTATAACATATATTTCCTTTTAAATTTGTCGCCTTTTTTGAATAATCCACCCAGTGTAACTTCGAGATACAACCTGCCCCATTGGAAGTGTAATTCAAAACTTCCAGACCCTCCTTAGCCACTTCCAATGGGTCAGATTATTCATCCACCAACCTCCAATCTGCTGCCTACCCTGTATTAGTTCTGACATGGGGTATGATCCTGCCTCCCCCTCCCCCAAAACCTGAGGCTGCAGCTGAAACTACATCAAGCAATCAGCCTCCTCCTCACCTCAGTGCCACACAAGATTCTTCCAATCAAGCATTGGATTAAACCCCAGTTCAATCCCATGCTTTCTCTAATGAATCAACCAAACTTCAACCATATGACAATTCCTCATGTCAGGAATTTGGAGGAGGAACTCCAACCTGTCCCCAATTAATCAGGGCCCCAAAGCCCTTAGTGAGGTAAAAGGCCATTAAGTCCCAGAGAAAAGCTAAAAATGAAAAGAGAATTGGAAGAAATGGTAAATTTATTAAAAGGATCCTCAAGGTATTTATATGACCTCAATGGATCGGGAAGGTAAGGAATAGGAAAGTTTTGGCATTGATTGCTGACAACAATCAAGAAAGTAAAGGAATAATATTACAAAGGGAATGGGCGCATCCTTGGCATAAGTCACCAGTGCACCTAAAAGGGTTAACTAATTGGGTGTGAGCGCTGAAAGGGATTTTGCTGTGACCCAATTGAGTGTTTGGCATCCTCGGCATTAGTCACTGGTGCCAAATTTGAATAAATAATGATTTAATTATTGGGGCCAGTCCCTGATACTTCAGATTGGGATTAACCCAAGTTAATGAGGAGACCAAACTGGCATCCACCCATAGGCAGGTCGAGACACCTAGTTGGGGCTTTCCCCAATTAAGAAAGAATCCTGACACCCCATTTCAATCTAACCAGAACCCATGGGAGTTATTATCATGGAATCTGCTGATTACAGTAACACTGGGCTTCCAATCTGGGTGTGTAACAATACAGTGGAAAGCCCAGAATGCTAAGGGCATAGCAGTTTTGAACAGTTGGAGGAGGGATTCTCTATTATTCTGGTGAGGGAAATAGAAGTTAATCAACATATCAAAGACCCTCATAACAAACCAAATGGCTGCAATGGGTGTCAAAATCCAAGGATCACTCGCTTGGAAATTGGTATCCTGCACATCTATTTGGGCCAAAGTTCTGATAATTGATCCTCAATAGTGCCTGTGGTTTACAGGATTCAAACCATCTATTAACTCACTAGGCTATTAAATTCATCTCGACTCTTCTGGCCAATTTTGGGTGTAATTTTACCTTCATATTTGGGAACTTCTTCCAAGGCAGGATTAACTACAAACTGGGGATTTGGTTCTTCCAGTTTGTCGACACTTCTCCAAAGTCAAGATTCAGATAAACCAGGAAAAGGATAAAATAAATAAGACTTTTATTGCAAGCTATTCATTAGATAATGGTCATTAGGTCAGGCGCTGGTATTTATACCTCTAGGGCATCTCCTGGCCACATCCAGCACAAAATTGCAACAGCTATTTTGCCACTCAGCTCAGCCTACAACTGAAACCTTTTCTTAGGTTCATTGTTGGCAAAATACTCTTAAGATTGAGAGGATTTTAAATACAAAAATTGCAATAGAAGCATGCAAAGTTGACCTAAGATCTTCAGGATTTCAGTTTCGTCATACTGCTGATGAAACACACCTTCTGTGAAATTTTGGCCTCAATTGAAGAAAATGATGCACCCCTAATCAGGACGTCAGCAGGCCTTTTCCTTGATAGCACTAAGTAACCCCTTTTGGGCGGTCCACGTAAGTGCTATCATGCCAATTTATGCATATCAACATACAAATTTCGCCCTCAGGCAGAAAATTGATAACGTTGTTTATTTGTTTAATTGTCCATGGGACTTTTAAACATAACTTCAGGCCATCCACGAATTATTTCATATACAATTGAATGGTTTGTATTTTGATAATCAGGGCCAATTGCCAAGATTTGATGCATCAGAATCAGTTATGATATGCAATCATATTTGGGCTGAGCGCCTGATAAATTAATTGATCAAATTGTTATTGAAATAATTGGCCCAAATTGATAATTGCAATAGACGTTAGCTCAAGCATTGAAAGGGTAATTGGCCCAATCTTATGATTGTCAAAAAGTTTTTTGAGTCAACCACCAGAATCTGACATTTCCCCCCTCTTGACTTGAACATAAGCCCTAAAATTCCGATTAGCTTAGGTTGGTCTTTTCTTATCAGTCTGAACACCCAACAATAGTATTAGTTTTTTCTATTTGGTAACTTTGACTGGACGGGTCGATATTTCTGAAGAATGATGGGCCAAATGCCCATTAAGTCTGAAGTTGGATTCCCTCCCCAACCTCAAGTACAAACTAAAAATTAATTAGTATAGAACTATAAGTATTTTTTGTAATTTGAGTTTTGGTTTTAGTTTTGTATTTTTATGTTTTTATGTTTTTTAACCTTTTCTTTTCTTAATTGGCTCACTTATTAAACCTTCTTAGGAATTTTGCATGGGCTCAGTTGTATATATGGCTGGTCCTAATATCCTTGATGATGTATAAAAACTCAGAAGTTTTCTCAATCACTTCAAATGGGCTGACCCAGATGAAATCTAACTTTTGCATTTGGCTCAATCTGTCATGGAAATGGCAGAAGAAGTTTAGACTGGCCTGCCAGTCAGAATGCATAAGCACCCAAAAAGCAAGCCAGAATACCAGAGGCATTGCTGACTGGATGACTTGATATGGAGCTGGGCATTGGGAAATGATGAATTGTTGGTGCAGCAACATGGTGAGGATGATCCCAATGATGAACCACACTGAACCCACTCCCAACCCAGGGGCCTTGCTGCAGGGGGTGGAATCACTGAGATAGTCTCAATGAGATCCTTGGCATATGGAGTCATTTCAACTGAGGTGGCAAGTAGATGGATTCTCTCTTGCAATTGGTGGACATACGGCCACAAGATCCCCATGTATTTCTGCCAGAAGTTAGTGATAATGGGGTTGTAGAGCTAAAAATTTTGGACTCGCTGAACCCAATTGATGATGGAGGGGGCCATAGTGACCAAGAGTACTGGAAGAGCCCATCTGGTATACAGACCAACAGGCCACCAGGGAAACACCATCAGGGATGTGGTCAGAAGAAATAAAAATTGTTTGGTTTTTTGACAAAGCTTTATTGAAGGAAAAGGAAGAATATTAACAATAATTTTCTCAGTGCTATGCAACTGATTCAATAGTGGTCAATTGGGGTAGTGACAAGCCAGGATTGGGTCCCACAATTTTGACCTAACTAGCAAATTGTTCAGGAATGGCGGGTTTGTTCCTTGAGAACTGACATTGCAAAATTTGGCAGTGGGCCAAGGCACTGTCAGTTTGACTTGAACATCTGAACTGAGGCTCAGCTACATTTCCAACGGTTGGCATGATGGCATTTAGCCTGATGAGCAATGGGAATCCCCCAAGGCCACCCCACATTGAGGTGGGTCCATTTAGTTGGGAATGGGTTCAGGATGCCCAACCTGCCCGCACTCAGTCACTGAACTGTTCATTTGGTCAGTAGCATCACATTGGCCACAATTCCTGAATTACCAACTGGGTGCTTCAAACCCTCATTGGTGGCACCCAATGCTATAGCCTGATCATCAAGGATGATCCTCGACAACTTTGGTGGGAGGGTGCTTTGTTTGATCAGCATATTGGTCAAATTTTAACTGTCAGGCATTCTGGCCAATACCTCAGTCTTCATGCCTTCCCAGCCATTTGAGATTTGGGCATCAGCCAGATTGCCACTCAAATTCGATTTGGCCGATTTCAATTCAACAATCTTGGTGCAGATTTTTCTAATTCCCTGTAACAGTTCTGCTGAGGTAAGTGTAGGTACTGGGGGTGGGATCTGAAGCGGAAGAGCTGTTACCTATTGCTCATCTACTATGTGAGTGAGATCGCCCTGAGTAATGAGAGGTACCGCCATCCTCTTCAGTGTCTTTTTACTTTTTATTTAAATGAGGCAAGCTGACCAGGGGACAGGCATTACCAAAAGAAAGAAAGAAATGACATGAAACCTGAACAGGGTCAACTCCATTGAAGAAAGTTTTCCACCTCTGGATCAGGACTCAAAATTTTCTGGTTACGTCATGGGTAAGGTTTTCATGTTATTAAACCTACTAACCGCCAATAGCTTCCTTCGGCTGGCACCCCAATTGATGTGCGAAGGGCAGGAATTGAACCTGCAACCTTCAGGTTGGTAGCCGCACGCCCTTACCAACTCGCCTTCCACCCCTTCTTTTTACTTGGGAATGAGAAAATGGCCCAATCAATAGCCAGGGGACGTTCCCTGGGACTTACACAATCCATTGGTGCTATAAAATAGAACTTTATCATTAACTTCAAATTCAGCCAGTGGGTAGTAATTCTCTAAGTCCTTTTGATGTCAGGCATTTTTCCCTATTAAAATTGGTGCTGCCATTGGACTTTTTGAAGGGGCTAGCATGCTGTGATCAATAAGTTTCTTAATCTCCTTGGATACTGTTTCTTCTGATGGTTTGAGCATCTAATTGGGCATAATCAAATAGGTTTATAACCTCCAATATTGATTTTGTGTGACACCATTAGCACAACCCAGGTCATAATCATCTTGTGTGGATATTTCTCAATATTTAGAGAATAACTCCTGAGCTTGGCCTTTCTCAGAGTTGGTCAAGTTTCTTAAATTGGCCATAGGGGCAACATTATTTATGCTGAGTTGGTCCTTATTGGGAAGCCCTAATTTGACAAAAGTTCCAAACTTATGGAATGAGTGAATTTTTATGGTAGTTGACAGATGCAGAAAAGTGATTATCTGATGTTGCCTGATGGAAATGGGCTGATTTTGCAGGTTTTCACACAAGATATGTATTTATCCATGGCCCAGAAGGATAATATCAGGGACAATGTTTGGTTTGAATTGAGATTTAGACCATGGTTGATATATTTCACCATAAAGTCCTTTTGGGATATTAATTGTTAGTCCCATCATGATGATTACTTGTTCTCTGGATGGTATAGTGAAAGTCTGATTCTATTGAAGTGGAATGCCATTTGACTCATCAATATGAGTGGGAAGTGGTTTTATCTTTGACTGAGCTTTGGAATACTCAGTTGGGACAACTCAATCTTTGTAGGCCAGATTTATGAATAGGCTGGGTTTCTTTTTTCAACTGCCTTATCCTTGTTATAGTAAAGTGGAATAGTCTTGCCAAGAATGGTGAGAGTATCGTCCTTATGATTGGTAATAACTCCATATCTTCATAGGAAATCAGTCCTGATTAGGATATCATAGTTTGTATTTGGCAACACTATGGCAGGTACCATTACTACGATGGATCCAAATCAGAGTGGTAGGGTACTGTAGGCGCCCAGAGATTTGGTGGTATGCGCTCCAGCGGTTCCATATTCCTGGAAGTGAGCAACATTGGGTGCAAGTTTCAGTTTTTTAATCAATTTTGTACTGACTATATTGATAGGAGTGCCACTATCAACAATGGCCCAAATTTGCACCTTGTTCACTGCTATGTCCACATAAATACATCCAGAGTAGTTTTCAGAAGTATTTAATGTGTGAATGCTGTGGATGCTGCCCAATTCCAGGTGTGATTTCAGACTTGAGCAAATATCTAGGAAGTTATCTGCTAAGGTCTTCATGGGAATGGCTACTTGAACGTTACTAAGTTTAGGCAGGTCAGTCAAACATCTGGGTTGGAGATCAAAACCCTGGTCAATAATATGCTTTGCGTAGAGTTTTGATACTTCAGTTCAAACTTCCTTGGTAATTTTTAAGGGTTTAGTTGCCTTTGATGTGGCTCAGGTAGTGGCCATCTTGACATTATTAGCCACAATATGATGGAGGTTAACTTTAGCAACATTTTTGGCCCTAAAGAGCTCATCAGGGTCAGGTGGAACGGTTTGAAAATTGGTGGAGTTAGAGCATTCTGCCTCTACTCCATATGCTCTTTTCCCGCCTTACTGTCACTGTTAATTTCCAGAGCAAAGTTGACCCCAAGCTTATTGTTGGACCGTCTGTAGCATTGATTACCAAAGTGCCCTATTTGATCACATTTGTAGCATGTAATCGGCCCTGTTTGCTGTTTTTGCTCAAGACTTTTGGTTTGTATTTTGGAAATTTTTCCCCTTGTAAGACATCATGTTGTTTTTTGCCCAAAAATCAAGATTTTTTGCTGATATTTGGCCCGATTAGGTGTGTTGAAATTACAGGAACAGCTTCTCAAGTAATTAATGAGCTCTTGGATTTCCAAGATTCCATTGAATGCAGTCAACATGACATTGTGCAGTTCATAGAAGGGCATAATCGCATGCTCCAATGCAATCTTGGCGTCAAATGTATCTATTGCATTGCACCCACACAGAACTTGTGCCTCATGGAAGAATCTATCCGCAAAGTCCTTAATAGTCTCATTCCATTTGAATTCAATACTAAGAAGCTCTCTTTTTAAGTTTCTAATTTCTCAGGCTCTCCAAACTGTTTTTTATAGCAATTTTGGCATTCATATATGACCAATTGTCGCCCAAATAGGGTATAATGAGGTCACAGCTATGGGCATCGGGTGAGTTAATCAGTGCTAATCCTTTCGCATGGTCTGATGCTCCTCTCATTGCTTTTAGAATAATTTGAGGAAGGAGTGAACGTTTCCATCATTATCAAACTTTGGTAAATTCAGTGGCTTGAAGTCATCTCGCCCTATTTTGGGCATAGAGGTTGTACTTCTTCTTGAGCGTCTTGGTGTATCATTGCCCATAATCAGCTCTCTTTCCCGTTGAGAAGTATCCAGAGTCAGGATTGATGCTAGGACTCTAGGCATAGAACGGATGTTCAAAATATCAGTTTCTACATCGGTGTCAATGTCCGATGATTCAATTTTATGATATTGCTCCGAACTACTGGATTCTGACGCCTGAATTTGGCCCTTAGTTACTTTTCCAAGCTGTTTTTTGGCCAGATAAGCGGAGCTTTTTCCTACTTCTTTTTTGTCAAAGTTGGACAAGTATTGGCAGCCTTGCTGTTTGAGGGATTCAAATTCTTTTTTAAGGTTGTTGTACTCCTCTTTGAATAAAGCTAGATTGGTTGTTAAGCTTTTTATATCTTTGTCCATACTGTCTCCTAGGGAATTTGCAGTTGATAGCTGCATTCTGAGTTCCCAATTTTCCTGAGTAATTTCAGTATTTCTAGCCTGCAATCTCGACACCACAGTCCAAAGTTTAGAAAATTCCTCTTTGATCTGAGCATCTTCTTCATCCCTATTTGGGACAGCTGACTTTGCTGCAAGGTCCTCGAAGTCTTTGTTGATAGTTTCCAGTTTGGCCCAAACATACTCTTCAAATTCATCAACTTTTACACATAACTTCAGGTGATTTCTTTGGCCCGCAGTGGCATGTATGGTAAGTCATTCTGATCGAGACAATAGGTAATCTGAATGGCTTTCCAGCTTTTGACAGTGGTTATTCATAGTTTTTACCCATTCTTGTGATAACCCATGGTGGGCCAGAACTTCTGCAGTTATTTTCAGGACTTCTTCATTCAGAAGCTCCTCAAGGGTGTTTAATTTCCCATGAGCTTCATTGGCAAGTCCCATATTGTCAACAATTGCCTTTCAGACTTCAGCAAAACTGGAATTTAGCTTGTCCAGTAGAGCATTTTGGGAAGATTGTTACTCCCCTTGCACATGGTAGATTTCCGTAATTTCCACATTTTGTCTAGCAATTATTCGCTGGATATTCTTAATTGAGGGTTGAACAAAGTTAACCAGGAATTAATTGGTTACTTGACCGTTGGTGAGACATTTGGCAAGGGATGCCATGGTAGCATCGCGGTATTTCATATATATCTCCACCTTGAGTGCCTGATCCTTAAGATAGTAGAACAGGCCAAAGGAAGGATTGATTCGTGAAGTACCAATCCTAAAACCATGATATAGGGTTTCCAGCATAGCTTTTAGACTTGCAGATGTGAGATCAATCAGTCTGGTTGCATCTGCATGAGCTCCCCCATTGTGATAAGATCCAGGGAGTAGGAGGTACCCGCTTCAGAGCCATGGCAGCTAGTATTAAAATAATCTAAGATTTCCTTATTGCTGGTTTCCATCTCATTGTTGCTATCTCATTTGGCTGATTCTGCCAGGAATTGGTCATGGGAATCCATTTCAGAGAATGTAACTGGTTTTGAGTGAGCACCAGTTGTCAAAATCTGAGGATTGCTCTCTTAGAAATTGGTATCCTGAACATCTATTTGGGCCAAAGTTCTGATAATTGATCCTCAATAGTGCCTGTGGTTTACAGTATTCAAACCATCTATTAACTCACTAAGCCTATTAAATTCATCTCGACTCTTCTGGCCAATTTTGGGTGTAATTTTAACTTCATATTTGGGAACTTCTTCCAAGGCAGGATTAACTACAAACTGGGGATTTGGTCCTTCCAGTTTGTCGACACTTCTCCAAAGTTAAGATTCAGATAAACCAGGAAAAGGATAAAATAAGTCTTTTATTGTAAGCTATTCATTAGATAATGGTCATTAGGTCAGGCGCTGGTATTTATACCTCTAGGGCATCTTATGGCCACATCCAGCACAAAATTTCAACAGTTATTTTGCCACTCAACTCAGCCTACAACTGAAACCTTTTCTTAGGTTCATTGTTGGCAAAATACTCTTAAGATTGTAGAGGATTTCAGATACAAAAATTGCAAACTTTTCTTTCTCATTGCAAACACTTTTGCAACCCATTCAATTCAAGATTAAATCTAGTTTGATAATCTCATAGAGGGGATTAGTCTGCGCCCATGTCTGGGAGCAGTTGGGCAAGCAAGGCAAGAGGAGCAGGCGGAAGGCCTGCGGCCTCTAACGTTTGAAAACGCTCCAGAGAATCCGGCGGAATAGAAAAAAATCTAAAAAAACTGGCGGTCACAATTTCCCCAGAGATACTCATGTGGCAAGCACAATGCAACCAGTACATCAACATGCCACATTCCCAGCCACTTTTGTCGGTGGAATTCAGAGTCCATGTGTATCTGGACATCCAAAAAATGGCCCTATGGGAAAAATTTTGTGAAGATGTACACAAAATTTTCCCAACTGCAGTGTACATTGCACCTCACTCCATGTCGCGCGGTTGGCTGGACCTAGGTTTTGAAAGCAAAATAGCAGCAGATGAGGCTGCAGCGGTGTGCATAGTGGTCAACCTCCCCAAAGGGCAATGGGTCATTGAAACTAAGTGCACCAGATGGACAAAATCAAACCAAATTTTCCTCATGTTTGACTTTTTGCCTACTACGGTAAAATGTGACATTTTGGAGCAACACCTGAAAGATGGTCTCGCCATATATGGTGAAATACAATCTTTCAAAATGCAACATTTCACGCTGATGCCACACCTGTGCACCAGCAAAGCCATCGCAGTTCTGACCCCAACTGAGGAGATCGCGAAGGACCTAACCCAGATCCCATACTCCACCTTTATTGACATTGCAGGGCACACCACCCACCCATTCCGGGTAACCGTGGACAGCGCGCCCCCCATTTGCACCCACTGTGACTTATTCGGCCATAAGGTGCACACATGCCCCATCAAAGAGGGCGTCACATTCCAAGAGCACCCCTCGGCGGCCATGGCCAGTGGAGAGGCGCACTACAAACCAACTGCAAGCACCAAGGAGGCTTTCCCGTGGGGAGCACAAGGCTGCTACCTATTGGTAAAGCCCATCTCCCCACAGGAGTGGAAGAAGGCCAAGCAGGCCCATAGGACTGCGGCCAAGGAAGCGGCCAAGGTCATCACCACCATCCCACACTCACAACGCCAGGAGGACATGGAGACCTTCACGGCAGAAGCAACTCAGGAATCCATCACCCAATCAGATTGGGAGGCCCATGCCAAACGGGCCACCCAATCTGAGGATCTGATGTGAGATTTGATCTCACCCAATTGCTGCACCCAAGCCCCAGTTGAAACTGACTTGGGACCTATCCCAACCGAAAAAAAAATTTTTGCCCCACTTGACGGTGCACCGAACTTATCCGCACCACAAAAAATTTGTCCGACGTCGGGAAAACAAAAAGTGAAGGCCAAAGCCAACGCGACTCTTTCTGCAAAAATTAACAAAAACCCCGATAGCATTGCTGCTAATACCCACACTGCTGTGAAAGCCCGTGGGGACCTGAAAGAGGCTGGTGGGCCCAGGGGCCTACCCCCTTGCACCTAAGGTGCAATGGGGGAAACCTTCACTCTAGGGATGCTGAATATTGCCGGACTCAAGGCCTCCCCATCCCAGGCTAGGAAACTGAGTTTTTTACAAAACAATTTACCCGTGGATATCCTGGCCATCCAGGAGTCCCACTGTCCATGAGGTTCTGAGGAAGCTTGGAAAACAATGCTCCTACCATCCCTATCCTTTTGGTCAAAGCACTATGGGGTGCTAATTCAGAAAAACAATTTTTTCAAATTTACATCTTCAGAAATATTCCTAAATGGCCGAGTGCTCGTTGTCACCTTCTCATGGGCTGATGTTGCACACACAATCATCAACATTTACGCCCCAAACAGTGCACAAGAGCGTTGGGAATTTTTCTTGTCAGTCAAATCCCTCCCACTACCCCCTGATTCTTTCCTAATTTGTGACATGAACTGTTGGCTAACCTCACCAACGGACCGGTGGCCACCCTCACCCCACGCCCCACAGGGTCATGTAGAACTACGCGTTCTAAAAGCCACCCTTGGGTTAATGGATGCGCTGCCATGACATGCCCCACTGCTCAAAAACATGATGCGTCCCCACGTCCACAATGGCCAATTAAGGTCCATGACCCGCATTGACCTTATTCTAGCACCGGCGAAATTCCAACCCCACATCTCCCACTTCAAAACAATGAAAATGGAATTCTCCGACCACCGACTGGTCTCAATAACATACCACTTACCCATCACAGTTGCAAAGGCCCCACATTGGTGCAAAATCCGCCCCCCAGAGCTCGCGTCACCAGGATTTTCCACGTGGGTGGAAGAGGCAACTTTGGTAAAATCACTGTTGCACCATTTTGTGCGGACCCCATTTCCACATGGGCAACTTTCAAAGAAGACACCATCCGCCACTATTGCCATCTCTCATCCAGACGCTCACGAGCCACATCAGCGGTTATATCGTGCGCGCTGGCGGAATTGGCCCACTTGAAGTCCAACATTCCAGCCTCAGGATATAGCCCTGCATGGGGCCAGAAGTGGGTGGAGGCAGCCGCCCACCTCAATGCACTTGAAAGGCAACACAAACATCAGGTTGTGTCCAATACAGGGCCACACGCATCACTAAAGGCGACAAGTGCACCGCATACTTCTTCAAAAAAATTTTGCACCATGCCAGAGTGTGGCCTGTACACAGGTGCGAAGATCAGATAATTCTATTGTGGACACACTGGCTGAAGTGGCAATCGAAATGCAAAGATATTACTCTGAGTTATACCGAGCCAAACCAATTCAGCTGGCTGAAATGGTGGAATTTCTCGACAGAGCTCATATCTGCACCATTTTCTGATACCCAGAAATAATGAATTTAATTACTCTGAACGAATTATGGACTACCATTTGTGGTGCACCAAACCAAAAATGCTCAGGCCCAGATGGCATTCCATATGAGTTCTACAAAAAATATTTTAAATATATATCCCCATTGCTGCTAGCCTCACTCAACCAAAGCCTGGTGGAAACGCGCCTCCTACCAGGAGGACATGAGGCCTTTACGGTCACACTCTTCAAGAAAGGGGATAGGCTAGACTTAGCCAACTGACGCCCCATTTCTCTGACAAACACAGACACCAAAATTTTAACAAAAATCATGGCTAACCATTTAGGGACTGTAGCATCTGCCACCATCTCTCCAGAACAATTCAGTTTCATCCCCAGAAGGTCGATTTGGGATAACGTGCACTCTGTGGCTAATGTGTGTCAGTCCACAGCCTCTGGGGCACTTGTATTCTTGGACCAACAAAAGGCCTATGATAGAGTAAACTGGGAATACCTCAGGGCCTGCCTCCAACAATTCCGCCTACCTCCCCGCTTCATTAACTGGGTGATGCTGCTTACAGAATCTGCAACAATGGCAGTGCGCGGCTCAGGTTTCCTAACGGAAGTAGTCCGTCCTCAAAGGGGCCTGCGACAAGGGGACTCCCTGAGCCCACTCTTATACAACTTCAGCCTTGACCCACTACTGCAAAATGTGAATGCCCAACTCACTGGGGTCCATGTGCCAGGCCAAACCCCAGTCAAGATGATGGCATTTGCAGATGATTGTGTGGTGGGGGTGTCTAATAACAAAGATGCACGCGCGCTTGAAGCCCTCATCCAGGAATATTCCCGGGTAAGCAACGCGGCACTGAACGCCTCCAAAACTGAAATCATCCTCCTTGGTCAGTTTCAGAACTGCTGGGCCCCAGCAAGTAGTTCCCAACCCGGCCCATCTGCTCACCCACGTCCACGCCTTACTAACTCAAAACACACCGCTCCACTGGTGCTCCCCTTTGTGCCACGACCTACCATAGGACCGGTATGCCATCTGGGCGTGTGGTTGGAGGCAGGTGGATACGCGTCAGCAGTAATGGAGTGCCATATACTGGACAACGTGACGAAGCGAATTGCCTCTCTCAGAGCCCACCCTACTACCCTCACTGGCAGGGTTGTTCTTGCCAACTCTATGCTCCTATCCAAAGTCTGGTTCAGAGCCCACGCCATCCCCTTCTCCCCAAGCTTCTTCAAATCTCTGTATGCTTTGCTACAAGGTTGGCTTTGGTCAGGCCACCCTCCATCAGTACAGCTAGAGGTCATGTTTGGCCCTCATCATCATGGTGGCATGGGCCTACTTGACTTCAAAGCCCATGCCACCAAGATCCTGGGCACCTGGATTGCGGCCGTCACTGCTCCTACACTCCCATCCCAACACTGGTCCCGCGCAGCCCGCTCCAACTTCTCCTGAGCCTTGGGCCTCAACAATCCATCAAACCCCCACTCCCTGATGAAATACCTCGCATCACACACATCAGCCACAGGTCCTCACGGGACCAAAACCCACTACAAATTGAATCCTACTCTCCATGCGAAGTGCAGAGTGGAGAATTCGTATTAGTGGACATACAACCTGAAGAGGCCGCCCCTCTCCTCAGTTCACACAAGAGGTACAGGGGCTACCCATCCATGATGGCGTGATCCCCATTCGACCCCAAGTCCTATCCAGGGTGGACTACCTGGACATGATGGACATCCCTTATTCCACTGAGACCCAAAAGACTATCTGGAAATACGCACACCATCCTCTGTTGCAGCCTCAAGTCCGCTCCCATGTGTGGCGCTGCCTGAGGCGGGTGTATCATAGAGCTGAGCGCTCTAATGCTTTACACTCATCCTGTGTCATGTGTGGCCAGTATGGAACGCTGTTTCACCGCCTGGAGAAGTGCCCCACCTCTAAAGTAATATGGCGCGAAGTCCAACGTCTGCTAGGCCAGGATCAAACACATCCCTTCAGTCTGTCAAGAGATATGTTTGCTTCATCAATGGCCTCCCCCTCCCCACCCTCCCTCCGTGCTCTGGTGGTTGCAATCGCCATGTGGACTATCCACACGATTGTCTTGGATGCCATCGCTGGATGCCATCGCTGGATGCCATCACCCTCCCTGAAGCTGTCCACAGATTCTGGTCTCATTTGGTGGATCACTTTCAAGCATGGATGTTTGGATATCTCCCACCGCGTCACCGACAGCTGGTCTCCTCCTGGTTCCCAGTCTGGTTCATCAAATCAGACCCCTTCCTCCACACGTGCTCAATAGTGGCTACGTCCCCTACACACGTTCCCTCCCCCTTCCCATAAGTGGCGTTCCCGCTGGCAACAAGAGATAGCATCGCTTCTCTGGGGTGCCTCCCCTGGTACTAAGTTTTGTCTCATCTGAGTCATATTTGGAAGTGTCCGTCCCATGGTCGGCCTTCCCCGCAATAAATTTAAAATTTAAAATTTAAAATCAAATACAAAAATTGCAATATAAGCATGCAAAGTTGACCTAAGATCTTCAGGACTTCAGTTTCGTCATACTGCTGATGAAACACACCTTCTGTGAAATTTTGGCCTTAATTGAAGAAAATGATGCACCCCTAATCAGGACGTCAGCAGGCCTTTTCTTTGATAGCACTAAGTAACCCCTTTTGGGCGGTCCACGTAAGTGCTATCATGCCAATTTATGCATATCAACATATAAAGTTCGCCCTCAGGCAGAAAATTGATAACGTTGTTTATTTGTTTAATTGTCCATGGGACTTTTAAACGTAACTTCAGGCCATCCACGAATTATTTCATATACAATTGAATGGTTTGTATTTTGATAATCAGGGCCAATTGCCAAGATTTGATGCATCGGAATCAGTCATAATATGCAAGCATATTTGGGCTGAGCGCCTGATAAATTAATTCTAAAATTTTCATTGAAATAATCGGCCTAAATTGTATAATTGCAATAGGCATTAGCTCAAGCGTTGAAAGGGTAATTGACCCATTTTATAGTTGTTGAAGGTTTATTTTTGAGTCAACCACCAGAATCTGACAATGGGGGTAACTGCAGGTCTTGCTGGGGCATCCCCCAAGGGTGGGAAAGGCAAGGAGGATGCCTATCCTCCAAGTTTTGCAGTTTTTGACCTTTGACTTCATTTTCTCATCCATTTTGGACTGATTCATCATAGAAATTTTTTTTAAAATTATAGAAATTTTCAAAATTTTCAAAATAATGATTAGCCTCATAAATCAAAAAAAATAATTGCTCTGACCATTGGGAGGCCTTGGGCCTAATATTGTGTCCATTTGGAGGTCTTGGGTTGGATAGGGAGGTCAGGCGCATCACCAGCGTGGTGGATCATTTTTTTAAATAATTTGGGCCAGATTGGCCCATAGTGAAATAGCCCATATGGTTTGGTGCCTGGTTTCCACCTCGCAGTTGAGTGATTGGCAAGTCCTCTCCTATGAATGGAGAATCGCAATTAGCAAAGACAGTCTCACTATACCCAAATTGCACTGAACCAATAGTAGATTGGTGAGGCAGATTAGATTGAATTCTTCAATAATTTTGCAAAGTGGGAGGCAGCCCTGAAGCTGGTCCATCAGGTGCTGAATGGTAACCAGGTTGTTGTGAGGAGTTTGGTGGATTGGAGAACTCTTCCAATGTGGAAGATTGACGTTGTAGGCTTGTGGTGAATTCCTGGATCGCAATCATCATTTGGTGGGCCACCAGATTGATGGATTGGAAGGCACATAAATGACCATCAGCTTTAGGATGCAGATTTCTGCATACTTTGCTGGATTAAGTAAAAAAATTGTAAAGAAAGTGGCAGAGCTCATGAAATATAATTTTGGAAGGAGTTGTTTTTATTAAAATAGAAAGGTGAAAATGGACTGACAACTGCTCCTTACAGAGGCAGTTGACTTATATATATGAAATGGGGGAAAGGGGGCCATGGGTATATTTTTCCTGGGCAGCGATAGCTGATGTACTCATGAATATTAGCCTGAGTTCAGGGCTTTGACATCTGTCTTATGAAAAGGTCGCAAAAGCTCTGGCAACATAAGTGTTGGATCTGCCAGGGAGGGACCCTCACTGATCCAAACATAAGTAGATTAACTTGGATTGAAGGGGTGGTCAAGTTGGGTTTCACCAGGGTCAATTCCAATGAATTTTTAAAATATTTTTCAAAATTTTCTGAAAGTGAATTTCTGACTCAGATTAGCTTTCCTGGACCCAAAATTTTGGATTCTGTGTCCCACACCCAGTTTTCTGACTTGGGAGCCCTTTTCTTAGTTTTGAAGCCCATTTTCTTATTACCCAAGGACATAAAGGATGGCAGAGTGGGTGTCAGGCAAACAGCAAGTAAGAATTAGACTGGCCTGCCAGCCCAGATGCCAGAGCATCCAAATGGAAAACCAGAATGCCAGAGGCACTGCTGCTGGTATGACAAATATGGAAATGTAAGGGAGCTTATTTTCAACAGATAAAAACTGAATTTTGGGGAGGGTTGTTTTATTGGATAATTTAAGGAAGGAGAATTGACCAACAATTTTTTCAGTGCAATGCGACTGATTAAATAGTCATTGATTTGGAGGGAAACAAGCTGGGATTGGGTCCCACAAGTTCAACCTAAGTGGCAAATTATTTTGGAATAGGCGGATTAGTTCCCTGGGAACTGACATCACAAAATTTGGCGGTGGGCCAAGTTGTGGTCATTTTGCCCTCAAACATCTGAACCAAAGCTTGTCTACGTTTCTGATGGTTGATGTGACGGCATTTGGCCTGATGAGCGGTGGGAATCCCCCAAGACCACCCCACATATGGGTGGACCCATTCAGTTGGGGATGGGCTCAGGACGCCCAACCCACCCGTGCTCGGTCACTGGGCTGTTCGTTTGGTCAGTGGCATTGCATCAGGTGCAACACCCAATTTGCCAGCAGGATGCTTCAAAACCTCATCAATGGTGTCTGATGATATTACCTGCCCATTGGGGGTGATGCCTGACAGATTTGGGAGGGGGATATGTATTCAATCATTGTGTTAACCAAATTGCAACTGTTGGGCATTCCAGTTAATAGATAGGTCTTCATACCTTTTTGACCATCTCAAATCCAAGCATTGGGCTGATTGCCACTTGAATTAGTTGCGATCAATTCCATTTTGGCGATCTTGGCACAGATTTCACTGATTCCTTGTAACAGTTCTGCAAAGGAGAGTGTGAGTACTGGAAGCAGGATCTGAGTGGAAGGGCTGTTACCCAGCGCTTGTCTACCACATGAGCGAGATCACCCTGAGTAACAAGGGGTATGACCATCCTCTTCGGTACCTTCTTGCTCAGGAATGAAAAAATGGTCTGATCAATGCCCAGAGGACGTTCACCAGGACTTACATTACCCTTTCCTTTTTCCAAGGGAAGGGCCTCACCACTGAGAAACTGTATGAGAGCCACATTCTTGTGTTCTTTGAGTAACTTGATTGCCATTACTGACACAGGTTTTTGGGGAAAATGGAGAATATCAGGGTGGGATATATGGAATGCTTTGACCAGGTTCATGCAATTTATGGAATTGCATGGCTTGCCCCAACTGTTCTCATAGGCCAGATACCCTTTTCAGTCCACAAGATATTGGATGGAACGTTGCAATTTCTGGGATGCCAGGATAGCCTCTTCCTCAGCCTCTTTCTCATTTTCAACAATGATCAGTTTCAGTTCCATGGGAATTGCACCTTTGAAGGGCGACAGCTGGGAAAATACTGGGCTTTGGGGAGCAGGCTCATTGCAAGTTGAGATGTCAGACCCTACTGACATGGGCAAGATAGCCACAGCAACTATGGGGTATGGGTTTGGAGTTTTGAGTGGGATGGGACTAATGTGGGCAGGGATAATCTTCTTTATGACCTGCTTCAGTTGGAAAGAAGGGACCATTGCTGCACCAATATCTACAAGAAAGGTGGAAATGGTAGAGATTAATGGTTGGTCAATTATGTTAGGTGAACAGCAAGTAAGAATTAGACTGGCCTTCCAGCCCAGATGTCAGAGCACCCAAAAGGCAAACTAGAATGCCAGAGGCACTGCTGCTGGTACAATGAATATGGAAATGGAAGGGAACTTAATTTTCAACAGATAAAAACTGAATTTTGGGGAGGGTTTGTTTTATTAAAAAATTTAAGGAAGGAGAATCAACCAACAATTTTCTCAGTGCAATGCAACTGATTAAATAGTTGTTGATTTAGAGGGAAACAAGCTGGGATCAGGTCCAGAAAGTTTGACCTAAGAAGCGAATTATTCAGGAATGGGCAGGCTAGTTCCCTGGGAACTGACATCACAAAATTTAGTGGTGGGCCAAGTTGTGGTTGGTTCAACCTCAAACATCTGAACCAAAGCTTGGCTACATTTCCAATGGTTGACACGATGGCATTTGGCCTGATGAGCAGTGGGAATCCCCCAAGACCACCCTATGTATGGGTGGACCCATTTGGTTGGGAACAAGTTCAGGATGCCCAACCCACCCATGCTTGGTTGCTGGGCTGTTTGTTTGGTCAGTGGCATTGCATTAGGCATAACACCCAATTTGCTGGCAGGAAGCTTCAAAAACTCATCAATGGTGTCCAATGCTATTATCTGCCCATTGGGGGTGATACCTGATGGATTTGAAAGGGGAGATTTTTCAATTATTGTTTACCAAATCACAACCATTGGGCATTCCAGCCAATAGATCAGTCTTCATACCTTTTCAACCATTTGAAATCTGAGCATTGGGCTTATTGCTGCTCAAATTAGTTGTGATCAATTCCATTTCAGTGATCTCAGCACAGATTTCACTGATTCCTCATAACAGTTCTTCTGAGGAGAGTGTGGGTACTGGAAGCTGGATCTGAAGTGGAAGGGCTGTTACCCAGCACTCATTTACCATGTGAGCGAGATTGCCCTGAGTAACAAGGGGTATGGCCATCCTCTTTGGTGCCTTCTTGCTTGGGAACAGAAAAATGGCCCAATTGATGCCCAGAGGACATTCACCGGGACTTACAGTGTGGCTCAGAGAGAGGGGAAGCTGTTGTTGAAGGCTCCTGGCCTGCATTACCTCATTGCAGGCCTCTTTTATCCTTTCAATCAGAGCAGAAGTAGCCAAACGAGGTACTGTGGTGGGGATTTTGGTGCCAATCCAGTGACCCAATATTCATCCACTACATGACCCAAGTCCCCCAGTTGAGCCAAGAGTTCCACAGGGGTATTAGGTCCCTTCTTCTTCCTAAAAGGGATCTTTTCCTAATCTAGCCCAAGAAGTTGGATCTTTAGACTTACAGTTATTTGCTGAAACTGATGAATCAGGTAAGCTCATTGAAGAACCATATCTGCAAATTGAGCAGTTCATTAATGCAGAATGGGATGCCAAATACCCTAATCAACTATATACCCCACAGCTAAATGCTGAATCATTTTGCAGTGACCACCAGCTTGCAATCAAAGCAGCTGCAACACCAGATTGCTGTCCCCTCTGAAAAGCAGTTGCCAAATAAGTGGCAATGCTCACAGGAGGTATTCCCCCTCCTATTATCCCCTCTACCCTCACCCCAAAAAGTAAAACTATAATAAACTGGCTACACAAAAAATGTCAATGAAGCTATCCAGAATGTGGTAACAGTAGCATGGAATCTTAAAGATAAGATTACCTGAACCAATATTGCCACATTCATTAAACTTCCAGATGCCCACATTAAGGCCAAAAAGCTTTAGCTGAATATATCAGTGCCATTTTCCTAGCTGGCAATTTCACTGAAATACCAATCATTGGTGATATTGAACCACATGCCGCTGATACCCCAACGCCTTTACTGTCCACCTTGATATGTACCCTACTATGGGAGGAGGAAGCTGCTGCTGAAGATGAGCCCTGATCCCCCTCCCCTTCCATCATGGAAGGATAAGCAGTTTCCGCTGCCCACCTGGTTGGTTATTTATATTCGAAATGTTCATTCAATCCGCTCATTTGGGCGTTTTGTCTGAACCAATTTGTTATGATTAGTTTAAGTTTTAAATTTAGTTTTGGTAATATCCATCCCTTGGTTGGCTTACCTCAAATGAACAAAGGGTTAGTTGCATGAGGCATTAATACTTACCTCGAGAGTCCAGCTCATGTTGGATATTTGCATCAATCACGTTAAACCTAAGGCAAGATGGCGATCAGAAACTGGGGGATGTTTCTGACCATTACAGATTCTAGTAAATTGATATGTTCAAAAAATAGAGCAAATGAAAACCTACTTATTTAATGGCATAAATATGCTATTTACACTAGCGTTATCTTTAAAAATTATAAAGAAAAATAAATATCATGTGAGGGTTTTAGGATAAAAGGATTAAAGGGTGAAACGGTGGGACTAAAATGAACAAACTTCAGTAGCTTCATGATACTAGATTTATAAAATATTTGCATAAAATTTCATGTTGTCAACACGCTATAAAATTAACACTTGGGAACTTCTACCTTTAAAAGACATTTCATATAATCAGTCCACTTATGATACCAGGAAATTTGCCGTCACGAGAGATACTATAACTTATTCTAATCGGGCAAATTTTACTTGCAACTAACTAAACGAGTAAATAATTAACAATTTTAACTTTTGAGCACGACTTAAGCCGCACATTCGGAGAGCAGTTAAATTCAATTTTAACGTTATCCTTACTACTTAACTACCCTTATTAACGTATATAATCAAGACACTAGGTTATATTCAGATAAAAATTAAATCAGATTAAGGTGTTAGTCTAACTTTCTGGGTTGCCTTCTACTTTATATTCAAAATGTTTATAATATATAAACTACGTTCATTATTTTTTCATAACCCTTTATTTCCTATTTCACGTATATACGTCTTTTATAGCATCCCATATGCATTTTAAAGTTCGAGCTTTTAAACTTTGTGGGTTTGTTAGCTTTATTTTTTCGTCGGCTCCAACTTGGTTTTTGTCTGCTCATGCTATAACGTCTGCTTAGCTAATTCTTATATGAACGCGAACTGGCGTTTTAGTTTAGTTGTGCTTTTTATTATTGCGATTTTATTTTTAGGTTTAAAATTTTTAAAAGATTGTTTATATACTTTATAGATATTTATAACATTATTGAGTCGACGTTATTGAAGCTATGGCCGTCAGCGATAACTTTTTAATGGATTTTAGGGCACCCTCGCTCTGATGTTGCGGTTCGCCAATATTTTTTATCAAAATGTTAAAGGACCAAGCCTGCTTTTGGGGCTAAAGTATTCTACTCTTCCTCCACCGAAAGCGCCTTCTGTTTCTACACCGACGCCAAAAGCTCCTGGAAAAACGATTACTTTTCCTTTTCAATCATTAAATTCTTTTAATGGTTCCGAACCTTTGGTTTTTAAGACAAAAGAAATTTCTGAACCGGTTGCACCGACAGCCCCTTTGGTGGGTGAAACGACCGAATCTTTGCCCGAGAAACATCGTGCCACAGTAGTCAATGACCCTATTCTTAACCTTTTGGTGAATCTGGTTATGCGAGATGGTAAAAAAGCTAAAGCACAACGAACAATTTCAGATGCTTTTTATATGATTCGTCAGACAACCATGCGGAATCCTCTGCAAGTTATGACAGCCGCTGTGGAAAGGGCAAGTCCTTTGATGAAAACTATGTCTAAAAAAGTCGGAAATAAAGTGACTTTGATTCCTATTCCCATTTCTCAACGTCAGCGCTACCGCACTGGCATAAACTGGATCCTTGATGCTGCTTCTAACCGGCGCAATCCCACCTTAGCGCACAGGATCGCAAACGAATTTATTGCAGTTCTCAATGGAGAGTCCTCTGTCTTGCAGAAGAAGAATGAGCTTCATAAGCTTATTTTGGCAAATCGATCCAATGCCACTAATTTTAGAGGATAAAAGTTGCTCTTTTTTGTTCTTGCTTATTCTTCAAGTCAATCTTTTATCTGAGATTTATAAGCAACAAAAAGCATCTTTAAAGTTGATACGTCTTCATTTTCTCCAAGTTGGGGTTTTTATTCTAAAACGTGCTTATAAATTTATCACTTTTAAAATAGTTTAGTTATGAGGATTATCTATAAGGGAGATTTTATAGGTGAAGTTTAGTGTAGCTGCAGGCGAAACAGATTTTTGCCAATTCATGTTCTGATTATTTTGTTCATAATTTAAGTGTGGCATGACCCTAACTTGAGAAGTTACACTTAGTTGTGTAGATTATTTTTATTGACTTTTCAATATTTTATTGCATCAATTTAGCCATTCTAAGGTTCAAACATGAGCATCAACTTTATATGTTATCTAGTGGAGTTACCCATGCTTCGCTGAGGTATCTATAGAATTTCAGATGATTCAGATTGATTAGTTTTAAACTTATATAATAGATTAAACTCTCAGCCATAAAAGTATAGCAAATGCCATCAAAACATATAGAATATTCACTTGTTATATATATATATATATATATATATAACTTTTTATTTTACTTTAGATTTTCAAAAATCCTTTTTAGTGCTCACCTACATCACATAAGAAACCTACATACCAAATTTCAAGCTTCTAAGTTGGTATTTTTCTGGAAATTTTGTGATAAGTTAGTCAATGGTATTTCTCTTATAAATATAGATAAGATAGATTTAAATCTCCCTGTTAAAGTTTTTGGCCTACTTCAGATGGCTTGTTCTTCTGCAGTATGGTGGAGTTTCAAGCATCTATTGTATGGCAACAATAGACCAGATGGTGACAATAGTTAAGATATAACTTCTTGATAATAGCTCTTGAAGACATATTCTTCTGTTGTTACTTGGACAATGGCATGCTGCCCTGATCCTTCTGATCCTAAGTAAATTCTTGACTTAATACAATATAAAGTATTAAATACAAAATAGTTTATAGATTAAACTATGAACTTGTGGTAATAATCAATTGTACTTTATTAGTATCAACTTAAAGATAATTTATAGGGTTTGCTGTTCACCACATGTTGGAATTTTTGCCCATATTTCCAGCTGACTAGATTACCAGGGGTTGCTAGGGGATAATTCCCTATAGCAAAGTGAATTGGATATTGGTTGACCCTGATTTTGGGGTGACAATGTTTGGGGAATTTTGGGTTATTTGCCTGAGTTAGATCCATCAGGGATAGGTCTGGATAAATACTTAAGAGCTCATTGGGCAGAGTTTCTAACAAAATAGGGGCATCTGATAATTGATAGATGATTAACTATCAGGTGTACCAATTAGGATTGGTCAGGTTTTTTACCAACTAATTGAGAATTTAAGGATCAAGTTGCAAGGTAAGTGATGCCACCTGCAACTAGAAAATTGATCAGTTGGTTTGTGACCTGCCTTAATAGGTAACAAGTCCCATTACTTAAGCAGGTCACTTGCCAAATATGGTTGGTTCATTAAGATCAAGAGAAAAATATTAGAGATATGTTTTCTGACTCTTTCCATTTTAGGTCTCAATGATATCTAATCATGAAATCCTAGCCAGGATAAGGAAGACCATTGCTGATGAGATGAGGATGGGTAATTCAATACAATGGCTGCCATTTCATCGAGGAGGTGCCAACTGAAGGTTGGGTGCCAATTCCCACTATAAATTCCCCTAAGAATTTACTTAATAAAGCTACAAAAAACACAAATTACTGGAGTAATATTATAATATACTTTACCAGAATCCATTTTGAGTTCTATTCTTTCTCAAGAAAATTATTACTGTGTGCTTTAATTAAGAGATTCTTTAGGATAAAGAGTAAGGATCTGAGCATGGATCCAGAGAAGAGAAGCTGAGCTGAATCATGGATTGCAGCCAATTGTGTCATCAGAGAGAAACTGTAAATGAGGATCTGAGCGTGGATCAAGTTAGGTGGTACAATGGAATAAATCCCTATTGAGGACATCCTAAGTATTTTGAGAGAAAATAATGGTCAAGCATTGGACCCTATACTAGTACTTTATTTAACTATGGATAATAGTCTCCATACTATTTATCAAACAAATACATCTTACTAGAAGATAATGCAGAAAATTGCATAACAAACCTGCGCTTTTGACTACTTTAGGGGTTATCAGCTGAGAATAATCAAGAACCCTATAAATTTTAACAATTGGTGCTCACTACAGGAATGTAGTTGATTAGAAGATACTAGGTCATGATGTCATATATAGATGTTTCCAATTCTGGCAATAAGTTGCTCAGGAAAGTAACATCATTGAAGATTGACATGAAGTGGATCACGTTCAATTGCGTTCACCCAGCTCAGATGTAGAGCTACTAGTGAAGCTAATCAAAGAAGATACTCAAGATTTGGGAAAAGGACTTGCAGCCTAGATATGGAACTGTCTAGTGCTGCAAGAAAACCTGTTCCACCTGACATCTACTTAAGATGAAGATTATCAGCAGGGACAACTCAGGTTGTAATTAGGTCCATTTGAAATAGTCTCAAGGAGTGAAGTGTTTAGATGAGACAATAGATAGACATTGGATAAAAATGAAATGGGAAGCAATCAATTAAGAGTATTGGATTACAAAACCAATGAAGAGTACAAGGTCAAAACAGGATGTGCTTGATCTAAGAGAGTGGAGAGAATCACTTGACCTAATAATATTTAATCAATGAGGCAGAAATTGCTAGAGACAAAGATCATCAATTTAAATGAAATTAGATGAAGCTAATTAGGCTAGATCAATATGTGCAATTAAGGGATTGTTTCCAGATCCACCAATGGTTTTTTTAAACGTTTTGAATGGCAAAGAATGCTAAAAATTTTTTTTAAGAGAAAAACAATCAGAACAATTAAATGGAACTGACAATTAAAAATACTTTACAGATTATAAAGAGGTACAAAGCCTCAAGCATCAGTTGCCAAAATATGAAATGAAATTAGGACCTGTTTGACAAATGACAAGTTGGTATTGAAAGCCTAATGAATGAAAACATTTATGAGTATTGCCAAAGTCAGCAAGTGTTGCCAATATGTGAAGAAGCAGCGCTGCTGGGTGTATAATGAAGAAGGTCAATAATAAAAAATTGGAAGTATTGGACCTAAAAGAAATAATTGAAATGTTCTAAGAGTACCTCTAAACCATTAAATGGTTAGATCCTAAGATTTTGGTAGAATCCTAAAAGAGAACCACTGAACCAAATAGACGGTTAAACCTTAAGAGAATAAGTTTTTGAATTGTGAAAACTGGTAGGTCAGAGTGTACCAAAAACCAGTTTGGATGAAGGGGAAAGTAAAGATCTCTGAACCTAAATGTAGGTTAAAAGTTCTATTGAAAAAAGAAAAATACAAAAATAGATAAAAAATACAAAATATTAAATATCAATTTTATTGGTCCATGTTTTTGAACCTACCATGAAATGGGATTACTGGCATGAGTTGCCAAGATTATCAATCTATTGGTTGATTGAGAGCAACTTTCTGATATGACAGACAGACATCAGGAGGAGGTGCTCAAATTATTTTACAAGTATTGTAAAGTATTTGCCCAGGATGACCACAAATTGGAATGCATGAGAGATGTGATCCACAAGGTTGATACTGGGGATCTTTTGCCAATCAGGATGAGACCAATTTGACAGTTAAGGCAGCTAAAGTGGTAATAGAGGAAGAAATTAACAAATTTAGTGAGGCATAGGCTTCTAGTTTCATTATCATGCCGCTGGGAGAGCTCAGTTCTTATCATGAAGAAGAAGGATGGCTCTAATCATGTGGTAATCAATTATCAGAAGCTGAACAAAATTATGAAGAAAATTTTGTACTCACTACCAAGAATCAATGATGTACTAAATTGACTAGGAGAAGCAAAGTATTTCTCTGCAATGGATTAATATTGGGATTTTGGAAAATCAATTTTCTAAGAGAAGACCAAGAGAAATGCACAATTATAACTGCGCAGGGGCTTTATCAACTAACAAGGATGCCCCAGGGTCTGTGCAATGCGCCTGCAACGTTTCAGAGGGCCATGGACTCCATACTAAATAACTTGAAGTTATCATGCATCCTGGTGTACTTGGACAATATAAATGTGTTCAGTAGGACGTTTACTGACCATTTGCACCACTTGGATGAAGTGTTTAAGAGACTATCTGCAGCCAACCTGAAGATTAATTTGAGGAAGTGTCACTTATTTAAGAAAGAGTTTAAGTATCTGGGATTTGCAATCAACTCTAGTGGATGGCAATCACAAGCCCAGAAGATTGAAGCCATAGAGCAAATGGCTGTGCTGAAGTGTGTCCGAGATATCCAAGTGTTCCTTGGAATGGTCAGATACTATAGAAGATTATTTGGGATTTTTCAAAAATTTCTGAGCCCCTCTTCCATCTGTTGAAGGATCTGAAAAAAGGATTCATATGGATCTAAGAGGCCCAGAGATACTTTGATGAGCTATTCCAGTACTTAATAGATTCTCCAATTTTGAAATATCCAAATTTCTATTGAAAATTTATAATACAAACTGACGCTTCATTGATGACAATGAGCGCCATATTGAGCCAAGTAGATGAACTTGGGGATGAACATCCAGTGGCATATGTGAGCCCGACACTCTCAGCTGCTGAGAGTAATTACGCTATAACTGAGTGTGAATGTCTTGTGGGCAAATACGCCTGTAACCAGTTTTGGGTGTACATCCATGAAACGCACTTCAAAGTGGTGACAGAACACTACCCATTGCGTTAGCTACACAATTTACTAAAACTGGAAGGACAACTGGCCCAATGGGCACTAAAGCTGCAGGCTTACAATTATAAGATAGTCCACTGAGTTGGGGCTTCTCATTGGAATGCAGATGCCTTATTGTGGTTACCAATGGTCCAGGTGGTAAACCAGCAGGCGGATGAGCTATTTCAGAGAATGGTCGAAGGAGAAATAGGGAATGAGCTTCAAGAAATCCAAGGTGCACTTTGATAAGCAATGAAAAACACCAAGACCATGGATGGACAAGTTTTCAAGATGAAATGGGAAGAGATTACTATTTCCAAAGCTGTCAGAACAAGCGACTATCATTCAAACTGCTCATAATGTTGTCAGGCATGAAGGCCTGAGAAAACAACTGATCATATTTTTCAGTACTACTACTGGGAGTCCATCAACTATGATGTTGCAGACAATCTGTCTTGCTATGTGGAGTTCCAGTTTCACATGCTATATAAGGATATGAATGGATACTGACTGGTCCGCCCTGGATTTTCTTGGCATATGGTGTCCATTGATGTGATGGGACCGCTGATGATGAGCATAGGGGGAGTCAAGTACATTATAGTTGCAATCAATAATCTGATAAGATGGGTCAAAATGAAGGCTCTAGCAAAAGTAGATGCTGCAGCGCTGCAAAGTTCATCCTAGATCAAGTAGTATACTGACATGGATTCCTGCAGGTCCTGCTGAGTGACAATGGGGCAAATTTCACATCTCATGTGATCCCATGATTAAATGAAATAATGGGGATCTGAAGAGTCATGTCTCTACCCTACATGCTGGAGATGAACGGACTGGTAGAACGAGTCAATGTAATGCTGGCCATGATGCTGATGAAGCTGGTTGCAGGAAGAACTTTGTGTGGGGAATGCATCTTAGTTTGATGACGTTTGCCTACAATATAAGTTATCATACAATGACAGTTGAAGCTCATTTGAGCTGCTGTATGGAAGGAAGGCCACGTTGCCGCCATTTTTAAATTTTGTTATGAAACCAACATTGAGGATGAGTGCCAAGCAGTACCTGAACTGATTGATGAATATCCTGATTGAAATGCAATTACAAGCATGTGATATGACTTTGAAGTAAAGGATTTGAGTGAAAATGACAGACAATAAGAACTGACTGGTCTTATCAGAATATCAAATAGGCAAAAGAGTTGCCTATTGTGATATGCATGGTTTTGGGAGAAGAAACAAGTTGGATGCATTGTGGTCAGGTCCATTCAAGATTATCACCAAAACAGCGATAGATGCCTACTCCATCAAGAACCTCTTATATGAAAGGATAGTAAATTGAGTCCATGCTAAATATTTAAAAGCAATGGACCAATGAAAAATTAATGAAAAAAGAGTTTCAAAGGACCGCTGAACCATTTAGTTGGTTATGTTCTAATGATTTAGTTAATCTTGAAAAAAGGACTACTGAACCAAACTAAATGGTTAAGCTTTAAAAATATAAGACCTCTGAACCATAGAAAACTGGTAGGTATAAGTATACCTAAGAACCAGTTTGGGAGAATAGAATAAAAGATGGACCTCTGAACTGAAAAAAGGTCAAGTCCCATATAAAAAAGAAGAAAAAAATAAAAGATTGATAAAAATATGGAAGAAAAAAATTTTAAGTCACATATAAAAAATATATTTTTATAATTTTTATATTATTATTGGTTATCCTCAATTTGGGGATGATTCCGCATATGTCACCTCTTGGGGAGGGAGGATGGATTGTAGTAGGAGTAAAAAACCCATAAAAATCTATGTGAGATTGGATGCTAGTAAGGGCTAGATCTACTCAAAACCAAGTTTGTTGAGTGGATGCTGATCCATGCGAGAAAGTGGCTAGGGGAAGAGAAATAAATGTCAGAACATGCCAAATGTGATACCCCAGAGTGGAGAGGGAAGCAACAGAACAATAAGAGGCAGTCAGCAAATAACCCCAAGTAATCTTAATATGGTACCAGAGCTAAAAGATTGATCTTGAGCGCTTGCTGACAGGCTTCACCAAGAACATTGGACATATGGGATGGCATCAAGCAAGGGATACTAGATGGGGGTTGCCAAATCATGCCTCCTACTAAAGCCATCAGTGGAAGATACTGATTGGATGAGCCAGATACGAGATAGTCATTCAAGGAGTGAATGGCATCCTGCAGATGATGACTATGAGCTTCTCAGAAGTTGAAGCAGAATGAGCAATGGAAGCTAGGAGAGGCTGAAAGCTTTGTGGCCCAACTTCAGAAGAACTTGGCCAACAAAGTGAAGAGCATAGGCTGCAACATCTCAATATAGAATATTTTCAAGATCAGAGGGGTTCAGAGCTATAGGAAAGCCTCAGTTATTTGAGCTCTTAATTCTGCATAGGGGAATTCGAAATGTACACTGTTTCTGATGGCTAGTTTGGTGGCCAAAACAGCTGGCTTGTAATACTGGCAGAATCAGAAGAGGAACTCTGAAAGAAAGTCTGATCTGGCAAGGAACAATTGATTGAGAGCAGAGGGAATTGCTTCAGGAGGTTCAACAATGATGTTAGGAGAATCTGCGAATGGAGCCAGATCCAGGAGAGTTTTAAAATCTAACTCAGGAATTGACAACAGAGGAAGGATTGGTCGTGAGTCATTCAAGATGATCGCTAACCTGGTTTTGGTGAGGTTGATTACCATTTCTGGTAATTTTACATAAAGCTGGCCATGGGTACTTGACTGGGAGTATGAGTCCTGGAAGGACCATAGAAGAGGTTTCAGTGCGCATATTGACTCATCAGATGGAAGAGCCAAAGGTCTTTATCAGAAATGCTATTAATCAGTTGTTGGTACAAAGACTCAGAATTTGAAATATTAGCTGGATGAGAGGGGGGATGTCAGACTTATATGATAGTCAACATTATGCATTCTGAAATCAATTAAGCTCTAATTTTGGAGAAATTAATCTCAGAATTAATGGAATAAGCTCTCCAGAGAAGAATTAAGAATGATATGAGCCAAGAGATTATTACATTAAGAAAACAAGGGTGAATATAAATGAAAATTCTTAATTGGGCTGTGAAATGAACATTGATGGCAAGAGTCTCCTGTTGAGGATGAGGAAAAAATCAGGAAATTGAGGACGCCAGACCAAGAATCCTGAATATGACATCAGATCATATGCCCTGATGGGGGGAAAACCAGATCCTGGGATTAATATTGTCATGAGTAATTAAATCAGCCCAGCACAACAAAAGGTCATGGGAACCGCACTCTGATAAGTAGCGAGGAGGAAGAGGAAGAGAGCTGCATGCCAAAGGTCATCCCAAGCAGCGTTGAGTACTTATTGATCATACTCCACTTGAACAAATGAAGTATTTAAACGAGTGTCCAAAGTAGTGTTCTCCAGCCCCAATCCTTTTTTCACTGAAAATCTAGGCAAGAGGGGGATGTGATGGGCTTTTTTCCCATATTCCCAGCTCTT